>JAWWLV010000100.1:65267761-65281759 GCA_035041135.1 Platyrinchus mystaceus
AAAAAAAAACCCACATGAAAAAAGTCTTTCATTTCCCCCCCCCCCCCCCCAGCATTAAAAATCCTAATATCCACTCTTTCTGATCCCTAAAACCACACCCATGATAGAGCTAGGAGGACTCACTGAAAGATCTAAACCTTTTTTTAAAGAGGGAATATCCACTGTAGTGAAAAGTGAAACAGCATCCGGCACTGATCCATCCCAGGGATAGCTCTGTTAACACCTTGTCCACAAGCAGGCCACTCTGCCTGCAATCACGGCTTATCCCAAATGAAAGCCAATTAAAAGAACAGGGCAGTAGAAAAAGTCATTTTGCTGCTCAGTGCGTATGTCCCTTTTATAACAATCTCTATTTTTTGAAACTTTGAGCTGGTCCACGCCCCGTTTTCACAGCGCTGTAAGTATAGTCATTTAGAAATGGATGCTGTTCAAGTACAGCCCCCTGGTGCACAGGCACAGCTGTGAGGGGTGGTAGGATGAAATAATATGGACACAAATATTGCTACAAGGGCTCTGAGATGAACACAGCTGCTGCTGTGGGTGGAAATCAGCTGTACCCCATAAGCACCTTTACACATGTACAAGGGGCTGTAGTGGATTTTAAAAAGATACAGGCAAAGGAGGAGTGAAATTGTTATCTATAAACCAGCCTTTGCTGAACAGTTCCCAAGTGAGAAATGTTCCCTGTATAATCACACTGGGTCCAGTTCAGCAATCCATAAGCAAGGAAGTCCACAGGAATTTTGTAAGAATAAGGTCTTTTGTAACAGGTTCCAGTTTCTCCCAGTGAATAAAAATTATTTATCTGCTTGGAACCAAAATAAAACAAATAAAGGACTTTTTTCCTTTTTTTTTTCCCCCCTTTCTTTTTTTCCTTTCTGCTTAATGTGTCTACTTGCAGAGAAAAAACAGTCCCCTCCCAAACCCATTTGCAGCCCCATTTTCTGCTGCTTCTCACTCTGGTGAGTGTCTTTCTGGTTTTGGTTTGTTTGGTTTTGTTTGTTTTGTTTTGTTCAGAACATAAACACTATTTATTTTAGGGGTAGATTGCCAGCAATTTTTACCTCCTCAGAAGAAATATTACCCCAAATCAGCACAGCAGGGAAAATGCATTGGCATGGCCAGGCCAGGGGCAGAAGGATGCAGCAGGACCAGCCACAGGTATACACTCACCTTCTGTGAGAAAGGGTTTGCAGACCAGGCTTTGGCTTTTAATGTGCCTTTCAAAGGGCTTGATTGATTGCTGTTAATCCTGTGAACAACTTCGGTGTTGTTAACAGGACTGCCCGCATTAAGTAAAGGTACTCGCATGCATTAGTATGCTCCTCGTCCCCATGACGTCAATAGACAGCTTTCCAATGACTTCCAGGAGGGCTGGATCAGGCCCTTGCTAGCAGCAAGTTTTTAATGAACACCGTTTGGTGCAGGCAAGGGGGGCACAGCGATACATCAGTCCTGACTGTCTTCATTCTCCGGGAAACGAGCAAGTAAAGAAGAAAGGCAGGAATAGGCTGAAAGGTTGCTGGAGGGGGATTCTTCTGCTGAACTTCAAACTCCTGGACCCACAGCACACAAAACCATCAGTGGCTGTACGATGTAAAAAGAATCGCAGGCAAGTTTTGTTAAAAAAAAAAAAAAAAGGTGTGAATTGTATTTTTAAATAGATAAACTAAATAGTAGGCAAGTTTTGCTTCAAGTAAATAAACAATGTGTGACTTTTTTTTTTAATAGTAGTGTATTCTTCTTTAGATTTAGTTAGCTATATCAGCTCATATATTCACAGATTTTCTGCTATCTTATTTTATTAAGACTTTTTTTTTTAATGACATGAGACTGTTATTAGCAAAGACACACGTCCTGATCTCAATTCAGATACAGCTCTCAGCTTCTATGAAAGGGCCCGATCCTGCCAAGTCTTCTAACTCAGCTGGAATTGTTTACTTCAGTTTGTTAAGCTTTGCAGGGAGTGCTGACAGGATCAGGACATATTAGCTACATAATCAGATGAAATAATTGAGAGCTGCATGTGGGCCTCTAATACATCTAACAAAAGGAGAGGAACCATTACCCACTAAACTTCGGGTGAGAACCCCGGCATCAGGGGATGGGCCCGATCCTGAAAACCTTAATCTACATTGTTGTTAATCAGTGTACTGTGGTCAGAAGGATTATTCATCTGAGGAGGGATTACCCATGTGAACACTTGTAAGATTGGTTCCTGAGTTAATGCCTGAATCAGTTTGGGTTGGTGGTTTTTGTTTGTTTGTTTGTTTAGTTTGTTTGTTTGCTTGCTTTTTTTTTTACCCTCTGCCTTTGTTAGAATCAAGAAGGTTGACTGAGGAGAGAAATGAAAAATTCTTTGCATCCAAAGGAGTTTAGCACAGGATTGTAGTGGATGTAGGCAACAAAAGGTATCACTGTTATAGAAAAAGAGTTTTTTTTTGGAGTGATATTAAGTACCACTGTTGAGTTTGGGGTGGTGAAGTGAAGGCTGCATAGAAACCCAAGGTTAAGACAGGACAGAAAAATAGAAGAGAGTGTGTATGCATGTGTTCTTATGCATGTTTAGGCACAGGACTTGTGCAGACACATGCATTTATACATCACTACACTCTACCCAATGGATTCTGCTATTTAAACAGAGCTCTCCAGAATATTCCTATTACCCGTGCTCTGAACATTGTAAACATGTTGTATTAGTCCTTTGAAAAGAATATCAAGTTTATTATCTCCACATCCCTTTTCATAATAGGTATGTCCCTGTACATAATGAGTAATGAAAGCAGGCAAGCTTGCATTGTAGGGACAATAATGCTTCATGTTAATATGGTCCTTTTCATCATCAAATCATTGTGCAATCATTAACAAATTAATGCTCACAGCGCCCCTGTGAGGAAGGGAGATTGCGGTTTAATAGGATCTGGTAGCACCACCAATTACAAAGGCTGCCTGAGTCTTCCTATAATAAAATCCTGTTCATAATCCTGTTGATAAATATCGTATGTTTTGGCTGAAACTCTTCGTTGGGTGCCAGCATCCAGTTCAAATTATTTAATTATTTCATGAAAATTTCATCTGGAACTATTTGTCAATCCCTGAGAACAACCCATAGGAGAACTGAGCTGGTTTGAACTGAGTCAGATGACATGTTTGTAAAGCTCCCCTGTCCTCACGCTTTACAGCATGAGACTAAGAGCTGTCAGGAGGTGAAGCTCTTTCTCAGGTTTTTTTGCTATATCTGGGAAAATCTGCCCCAAAGCAGCCAATTAAAAGCCTTGGGAAAATGGCAGTTCTCACATGCTCACTAGAGATGCAGATTTCCAAAACCAGATTCCCCAGTGACTCTACTCTCACCGGGTTTGCTACAGCAGACAAGAGTTATTCCTGTCATTGCAGCACAGGGCTGGGACAGGCCAGGAAAAATTGGAGTCTGGATACCTGAGACAAAAGCAGGGAGTCTGTTTTCCCTGTGCTTTCAGGGGCTGACACGGAGATCTGACAGGGAGATCCAACAGTGAGACTAGAGCAGAAACTAAAATGAAACAGCTGGGGAGAAATTCAGGCAAGCTGGAAAGACAAGGAGGTTGGTGTATCACTGTGAAGGATTCGGAAGAGACACAAACGTGGAACAGGGTGAGGTTCAGACTCAAAGATAGTACCTGCACCCAGAAATGAACCAGATTCAGAGCATAAGTTTGAGAAAGTATTAATCGTCTTAATCTTACCACGGACTTTGACAATGGGTTTGGTCCTCATCAGTCTCCTAGGCACCTTCTGGGTGCAGCTTGGAGGTCATCACAGACTACTATGGAGTTTTCAATAGGCACTACTGGCAAGGATAATGTGTTTTTTATGGAAAAGAGCATTTAGCCATATGGGTACTTGGTGCCATGCCATTTGGACCCAGGGTTAAAGAATTCTCCAGTTATTTATTTGCATTGACCCAGTTAGCCACAGAGAGCTTAGGAGGAAAGGTTGTGCTGAGACACAGCAGTCTGCTTCTCAGTAGGAGGAATCTGGGAAAATGGAGAGAAATAGGAAGGGAGATAAATCTAAAGGGCAACTGTCTGTGGTACAATAACAGGGAAAAGAGAGGGGTTAATATACTGAATGGGATGTAAGAAAACATTGGAAAATGTTAAACACAGAGGATCTGAGAGCTCTGAGGCTGGTAAACTCAGGAGCTGGCCACTGAAACACTGAAGCAAGATAAAAGAGACAAATTGAGAAAGAGACAAAAAGTGAAATTTGATAGAGGACTGGAACAGAGAGAGGAAATACAGAGTGAGAAAGGGTGGATCTGAGAGGTGGATGAGTTAAAAGAACAGGCGGTCTTGCCTGAGAGAATATTTGCCCCTAAAAGTCCACTCTTCTGTGTACTTGAAATTTGAGGCAGAGGCCCTCGGTCCTTTACAGTCAACAAACAGCACTGCACATGCCATCTACTCTGTGAATGATCATGTAATTAAAGTCTGAATTAGAATGCATCTGTACAACAAAGGAAAATCCAGGTTGTGCACGTAACCTCAATTCTGGGAGCTCTTAATATTTAAGTGCTTGTCTTTGCAACCAGAATAATTTCCTTTTAATTAGGGCTTGTGTGCAAGGAAAAAAAATCCCTCCCTTTTTTTTTTTTTTTTTTTGTATATCCAGTTTGGGATTTGGAGACTTTAACTTAATTTAACAAGGTTAAAGATGGATTTTAAGCCAGCTTTTGGAGAGTGTTGTCCTCCCAGAATTGTAGTCACAGTCAGTGCATATTCTTGGAAAATCAGACCTAACTCTGAAAAACACTTTAAGCAGCTAATTCGTATTTGGGCACCCAGCTGCTTGCTGAACTTTAGAGAGAATGAAGCATGGAGATTAGGTGTGTGACGTTAGTATCCCAAGTCACTGGTCACTTTTCACATGGATTGTTAGGGCCTCAGGGGAAAAAAATGGCAAAGGCAGTGCTCAGATTCAGAGGACTGTGATATCCCGTGACATGTTTTACTTCTGAAGATATACCCAGTCTCATTCTGAACAACACATGTTGTAGGCACAGTCTCAATACTGTATTTGTGTGCATGAATGAATACTTGTTTTACCAAACCCATTCTTGCTCCTCTTTTATTCTCCAAGTAGCCAGAGGGAATGACAGTCAGGGTCCAGCATTAATGCTGCTGATTTCATGTGACTCATTCTAACACAGATTTATGGCACAGGACCAAGTGATGACTGTGTGTGTGTGTTTGGAGAGCTGTGAGACCATGTATGAGTGCATCCACACATGCATATGTGGAGAAATACTGTAGACAGAGAAAGAGGGTACCCTACAGCCAAATAGACAAAAATGCTCATCAGCTTTCTCTTATAACTTCATAATATCCTTAAAGAGATTTTTTTCCTTCTATCTGTCTATCTCTCTGCCTCCCTGCCTGTTTCACTCCCTTTCTATCTATTTGTCTACATATTTACAAATATATCAGTTATTTCCTGTGTGATAGATATTTCTACCTGCATTATTTGTTATTGGTGTTGCAAATATGTTCAGTTTCCTTAACAGCCAAATTTCTAAATCCATCCTAGACTTTATGAATGTAAAAAAATTTAGACTTGCTCTTATACTGGTTTAAACTTTATATATATATATATAACTTTTTTTTTGCCTGTTTATGTCCAGGATAGTAAATCACCTATACAGTGGTTTGTCTTCTAAAGGCCAGACATGCAGATGGGGACAGCAAAGGAAATAAACAAGGATGGTCAAACTGTTCAGGGCTTCAACAGCAAAGGGAGAGCATACTCATGGTTTTAGCACACATTAATAAGTTTATGGAACAAAACCAGAGGTTATCTGTCTGCTGTGTCTTAACCCAAATATGGATTCTCCAGGAAACTGTAGTGTCTTCATCACTTTAAAATTACTTTTACACCTGGTTTTCTCTCAGACGCCCTCCCCATATCTCAGGAAAACTGTGCATTGCATGTACCATCCCATGTTCTAAAAGTAATAGTTGCAGTACAAGTGACAGTATAATACAAAGATTCAGACTCTATTTGTTCCATTGACTGCAATATGAGGGTGAAGAGGTCTCTTCCTGTGTTTCCAGCTGGTGGATTGTGCTGGGCCTGAAATTTTCATCTTTTGTGCTTTCTGCATGTATCCATTTAATTTAGGAGCCCCAGGTATCTCTGCAGTTGATGCTGAAAAATAGGTGTTATTGAGGGCTGTTAATCCCTCCAGACCTTTAGCTGAAGAGGAAATGGTAGATTTGAATGCAGAAAGCCGAAGTGCCAGATCTCTAGGAGGCAACAGATGAGAAAAATGCTTAGAAAAGGTCAAAAGAGGGACTAAGAAAGTGGGGGGGAGGGGGGGAGAGAGAGAAATGGAAAGGGAATGTAGCGGTGAAGGGAAAGCTCTAACTCACAATGAAGGCAGGAGAAGGTAGAAGAACTACAGCTTCCAGGAAGAACTAGAAAAGTGTTGATGGGGAAATGCATTGGGATAAGAAATGCAGAGGTTATCAGAAAAGAACTGGGTGGGTAAGGCAACTGATGCTTTTCTGAAGAAGTTCTGAACAGGCACTTAAGGAAACTAGATTCAAGAGCTTGGAGGGGTAGAAGCATAAAGTCAGAGAGGTTGTGCATGGGTAGAAATGACAAAAAAAATACATAGGCACTTCCACAGTCCATAATGGAGTTAACAGGTCTCTGAACTTTGCCATAATTTCACAGTCTTGAATTAATCAAGGATTCTGAACTAAATGTTCCAGTTCCATCTACAGTGGCTCCTCATGGAAACCTTCTAACTCTACCATCTATTATGTTGTGACAGGAAATAATGGAATAAGTGTAAAGATGTCATGACCTTTGTGAATTTATCTGCACTAAAAGAGTACACAAGATGAACAGAGAAGTTTCTACATGTGTTTACATGCATATTTTGACATTGAGACAGGATATGCAAGCATTAGCTTCACATACAATTGTAAGTCAGTTTCCCTAGTAATACATGTAAGAGAGAATTCTAATCCCTTGAAGAACCAAGACCATGGGGAAATCAGCTACTTTAAAGATTTTAGATGGCTGAAACACGTTATGTAATGGGATCACAACATATTTTGTATCTTTGGGGTTCAGTTGTTATGAAATGAAACATTTTTAGCCAAGAGATGTCTATCTCTAGGTGATCCTTTTTTTTTTTTTTGCAACCACAGAGCTGATTTAGTTGAATTTCTGTAACTCCATATAGCTTGTGAGCCTCAGGTCTGAGGAAGATTTTCCTAGCTATATGTGGTCCAATCAGGCTGGAAGAGCCTGAAAACTTAAGTTGTCTTCCACAGTCACCTCAAGGGCTCATGTTAAGGCAAGAGCCTTACTGGTGTCTTATGAGTTCCCATTCCAGAAAGTGGACTGGTCTGGATTTCAGAACCCGCAGTAGTTTGTGCTTTACTGAAGATGTAGGTACAATTTTTTATGACTGTATTTGGCAAGGAATTTCCTTCCCAAGGGAGCAAGTGCTGCTGCCCAAAGGACATCAGTTCCCTGTATCTTTGCCTCTACCTAGCTTTATAGAAAATCTAGATCAGGTTTCACAGCCCATTCCAGAAAAAAACACAGCTTTTTAATCTAAAAGCAAGAGCTCTTTCATACAAATGTGAATTCTGTTTTAAAGATGGGTATAAAATATCTTAGTCCATATCAGGTAAGGATCTACTCTTTCATGCCAAACAAATAAGAAGCATTGCTGTTAAAATCCTCTGTTTTATTTTTTATGAAAATAAGAACTAGGTGAGGGTGAAACCTCTGCCTAAACACATAAGACACAAAGACACCATATCCTACACCATGCCCCTTGGTTTCAAAGCACAAAGATTCATCTCAAGTGTTTTTAAGCACTGAAAGCTGCAAAGAATTCTTTATTATTGCCTCTCAAATGTACACATCAAATACATAAGTATACATTTTAAGAACTCTTTTGGCTGTCATATCCCCTTTTCTTTCTTTCAAAGCACTTAATTTGGTCAGCAGCAGACTATATGCCTAATCATCCCCAGTCATCATATTTTATTTGATTTTGCTATACTTGCCATAGAACATGTTGAAGGCTTGAAAATCAAAACTTAGTAATGTCAGGTGAGCTTGGGAGGGCATTGTGCCTTCTGATAAAACAGTACATCAGCCAAAAAATCTCAATGTGTACCCTAATATTGGCCTTGGTATTCTGGGACATTTCTGGTACATATAGATTTCAATGGTTTTAATTACTGTTGTGACATTAATAGGATCATATTCTTCTTGTACTTAAGCTCATATAACTGGAAGACACTCTAAGTGCATTTGCATGTGAGCTGGTGTCAGGTTGAGCAGTATTGGTTCCCAAACTTAACTGAGTACAGAACAGCTTGTAGACCCAACAGTGCTTCTGTGTCCCTGAGCTCATATTAGGATGAGATTCAGGACTGCATCAAAGCTCCTGTGCCATGGTTTCCATGGAAAGGAAAGTGAGACATGTAGTCTGGATGGAAACTATTGTGTGATTTTTTCAGATCCCCCTGGTTTGAGCAATCAGGGAATTAGAATAATGATGATTTAATGAAAGGAACAAAATAAGTAAGCGTTTGCTAGTCAGTGTGGATGCAGTCTTTATATATTTTAACTTAAACTGAACACTAAAACATTCAGTAGACTTTCCAAGGTTCTGACATTTGCACTGTGCTGGAAGATAGGGATGTGAATAAGAACTTGGTTTCATTCCTGAATCTAGTGCTGCTCTCAGTAGTGACTTCATCTGTCTATGCTGACCTCCAGCTTCCCATTTGCACTGAGTAATAGACTCAGTAATGAAGAGCCATTCTGTTTTTTTCAAAATTGATAAATTTAGATTTTGGCTAATATGAGACCCCAAAAACAGAGAGATGAACCTCCAACTGAATTTCTGGATGACATTTTATTACTGACTAGTCAAAATTAGCAGGTGGAGATGCTTTTATCCATTCAATAAACACAGAGAGTAACATGGAAACATTAGAAACAAGTAGTCACTAGTTCGAGTGAATTCCTAAAACTAGCTGGGAAAGTTTCAGTTCCAAGTTCATAAGTCGTCCACAAATGCACAGAGGAAAGGTGATTATGGTATATAAATACCATATGACAAATAGCAGTTTCCCTGGACACAGTAATTTCCTGGGAGATAACTTGCACAATGGTGGACTGAGGTGACTGGGAATCTTAGAAACAATGAAACACTCTTCTGCAAAATGACTCAGTGCATACAATGAATGCAAAAGGTTGAATGTAATGCTGTTGTTGGCCCTTATCCAGTCTTCTGATTGAATAACAGTCTGCAATCCTGTACACACTCAATCAGACAAGGTCCAAGATGGAGGAAAATAAAGCAAAGACTGGCATAATCATAAATGCACTGTCAAATGTGAGGACTTGGATGTGATAACAGTGGAGGTTTTTAAAGAGAATGGAAGGTGTGAGGCGCTTGAAACCATCCCCTCAGAGGCTGGCCAGGGGGAAGTTCAACATCCCTTGGCAACAAGGAAACAGATGAATATAGAGTTAATAATGCTCCCAAGACCAGCATTCTCCTGCTGAAACAGATTCTAATATAGAAGGGTACATGTGAGCTATTTTTGTGCCTACAATGACTGCTGTGTTTGCCTCTACTCCCGGCATCACTCTCATTGTACTGTATGTAAAGCACTTTAGGACACATTGGCTATGAAAGGAAGTTCAATTTGTGAAACCAAATTCTATTTTACCCTCAGTCACTGCACACTGAGCCAGGTCAGCTCTGCATTCATTTAACTTACCACCGCCCCCCCCCCCGAATTTCCAGCTCCTGCCTGCCTTTGGAGTTACCAAGGAAGCGCACACATGATTTTATATAAGTCATACAGATATTATGGTTTTATGTGTAAAAATATATACACGCTTGCACATACATAGAGAGACTCTGTAGAAATGACTCATAATGACAAGCAAGAGACAGGGAAAAATATCAGTTCATGTCTTTCTTTGCTTGAAATTTTCTGTTGCTTTTCTGCTGAATGATGTTCCTTTACTATCTGCATAATGAATGCCCTCTTTCTACAGATAATTAAAGAGATGCCGCCCATATCCCGCTAAAATTATATATTTATACATGATGACCTTCTATTAATAAACATGAGACTTTTGCAACTGAACAAAACCTCACAAGTCTTCATTATTTTCCTCCACTTGGGCTCTTTATTATCTTTCTCCTTATATGTTTAGCACTGGTGAGAGATGCCAGAGAAACAGTCTCAGTAAAAAGACAAGGCAGTATTGCCTGTTGTCTCACACCTGGAGTCAGATGATTTGGACTGACTCCTTCATTCTGATCTCTGGTGTGGCTGTGGGCCACTTTGCTTTGTGTTTCACAAGCTAGATGAAATGAATCATGAGGAGATTCATTTCTCCTTTACTTCACTCCCCCACACAGAGTCTTTCAAGGAAACAATATAAAGCCACGGTCTTTTTTAAGGCCAAATACTAGCACATGGAATATCACTGTTTGTCTCCAGACTGTGATCCTGTGCCTGCCCCCTCAGCCTGTGAAAAATCTCCATCTGAATGTGTGTGGTGACTCATCTTGGACTCCAGTTTTCTGGTCTTCCCTGTAAGAGTAGAACCAGGGGAAGCTGTATTAGAGCAACAGGTGAAGCAGGAAAAAAAACACAAACAACAAAACAAACCCAAAACACAAATCAACCACCAAAATCCAAACCCAAAACACTCATTACATGAGCTGGTAGAAGGCCTTGAAGAAATCTGATTGGTGAGGAAGTATTTACTGTTAGGTATTTGTTGTTTGGTTTTCCTTAGCAATATGGCTTGATTAATAAAAGGATTTATGTTTGTTTTGTTTTTTTTCCAACTCACCTTATTCCTATCCTTAAATAATTCTCACTACAAAACCGGTACCACCATCATGTATTGCACCTCTGGAAGAGGAAACAAGTAATACTCACCTCTGTAAAAGGGAAACTTTTCTCAACCTACAAAATGACAAGCACTTTATAAAGCACATGTTGCAGCCTGACATCATCTCTGTGTGCTAAGGAAGCTGAAATCAGCTGTTCTTGCTCTATAATCAGTGGACTCAGGTGAATTGCAAGATGCAGAGATGAAGAAAGCTAGATTTAATTCTTTGGTTTTCCCATTAAACAAACACATGAACAATATTGTCATACATGTTCCTCACTTTCAACATGACTGTGGTCAAGAGAAAATGCAGATAATGAAGCAAGGCTAGTTCAAGTTTAAGCCATATGGTATTCACCCGGTTCCCATAGCTTGGCCTCAAACCCAAGCAAAAGGATTTGCTCCACTTCTTCCTTTCCTGCTCAGCATTCATCATTTCATCTCATTCTCCTGCTCCCCTGCTAAGTTGTGATTTGGTTTTGGTCTGATTTCTTTCTTTTTCTCTCTTTTATTAGCCTATTAACAATCATTCCTTCTCTTTCTCCTCTTTTATCTTGGTCCCAAGAGTTTGGTTTTCTCAAGGCTTAGTTTGGCATCCCCTCTTTTTTTGTTTTAACTCATCTGGAAGCCAAAAAACATTTCAATTCACATTTGATTTCTGCAATAAATCCTGTTATCCCTGCCCCGCTGCCAGCTTTCTCATTCACTGTCATTATCAGTTATATCCTATTTGTCCTAATCCAGTTATCCAGTCTTTTTATCAGTTTATCTTACCAGCCCCCACCCAAGAAAACCTCCTTTGAATCCAGTAGAAGGTAAAGGCAAAGGTATTCCTGTCCTATTTGGAGTGGATAATTCAAAAACTCACAGCATGTGACAAGGCACTGCTGAAAGAAGACTTGAAAAAATCCATGCAAAATAGCACACGACAGCAGTTCTCCCCAGAGGCCAGGTAGGCTAAATGCTTACACCCAAGCCATGCTGCAAGCAATCATCTGGGACTAAGATCTCCAAGACTTTGCTTCATAATATCACACTACATAGCCAATAAAATCCTCCAGTGATCCCACAGTTGGCAGCAGTACATTTCCATAGTTTGCCCACTTCCTAGCCTCTCCCAGACCCTTCCAGGTACTCACTGATGAAAAATACTCTCTTGGCAAAAAGCATTTTGGCAATCTACATGCTGTGTCCCTATTTGCCATGAATAATATAATATTTCTCATGCACTGCTCTGTGCATCTGAGTCTGGACTAAAATTTTTTACTAAACTATTACTGTGGATTATCTAAAAGGCATGCCTTGAAATGTCTGAATTTTGTATACAAAGCACCATGTTTCACGTGACAGATCCTTTGGAAAATCTCCACTGTTTACTTCTCTGTGTCGAACCAATAGCCCAGAAGTGCAGTGCAATGTCTTTCACAGCTAGAATGTAAAATTGTGGTCCTAAGAGGCCACAGACTGTTGTGAACAGTGTTTGTTTAACAACAGCTAGAAACCCTGCAAGCTTTTACACCTGGGAGTCAAAGAAAAGCCCCCCCATCACTATTAATGCATCATGGAGGGTACATATGTGATTATTTTGTTTGTACTTGGCTCTGAGAACTTCAGTGACCATCAGTGGTCAGGACTGCATTTGATATCTCTTTTGAAGGAAGGCATCTGCAAGATCACAGTATCCTTCACGACCTCAGCAGAGCCCTACTTGGTAACTGGCATGAAGTGGAAAAGGAAAGAGGTCTTTTACTGACTCATTCCCATTTCCTGAGACACTTGTGTTTCCCTTGCAGATCTCCAGCTAGTATCCTAAGCTTGCATTAGTGGCAATGCCATAGTTAAAACTGAGCTGTGATACTTTGTGATGTAAATTTCTACTGAATAATAGAGACAGAAATTTTAGTGACTTCATTCTTTCTCCAGTCTTTGATTCAAATTAATCATGAAAAATACATTTACCAAAATCTTTTTCTCTTTCACATGAAGATGTCCTGATGTTTTTAGTGATTGAGAAAACCCTTAAAGACAATTCATCTAGAAATGTGAATATCTTTTTGTTTGTTTGTTTTGGTTAGGGTTGGGTTTTTTTCAGATATTTTTTCAGCACACCCATTAATATAAGACAATCTCTCCACACTTCCTATTTCACCCTCTGACTAATTTTTAGGATTTCTCAGTCATCTGCTGTGTAGTGGGAGTTGAAATAATCAGCAGAAAAGTTGGGTTCATTTCCTTTTTTTTTCCCTAATGTCATAACTGAACAAAGATATGTCAAAGAAAAATGAAAGACTTGACAAAGATGCATTAAAAAAAAGTTACAAGTAATCTGCAGTGTGAAACTAAATGAATGCAGCAAAATCTAATTAATAGTAATATTGTTTTTACACCTGTGGCTGTTGTGGAGGCAACCAATTCTAACAACATAAGGGGAGAATTCAACAGCTACAGTCTAGGAGATGGAAACTCAACCTCCTTCTTAAGCACGAACTCTCTGCGTGACTGTTTCTGCTGCCCATATGTCAGGGAAGAATTATAGCATCTCTTTCCTTCACAGGAACGTTGGTAGGATAAATACATTGAGGACTGGGAGGCACTCAGGTCCAGACTCATCCCACTTAACTATGACACCTGTCTGAGGAAACCAAGAATTTTAGTTTATTCAAGGATACAAAAGTTAGAGGCAGAAGGATGGACATCTGTAGAAGGCAATTGAGGCTCTTGGAGATGTGAGTCACCTTCAGGAGCTGCTTGTCATTTTCCATTGAACTCATAGCAACCACGTACCTGGGATGAAGTTGTCTGAACACAGGTATCCAGTGATCCCTCAGATGCTCTGCGGAAGCTAAGACATGTGCTTATGGCAGATATGTGTGACACAAGATTTCCAGCACAGAGTGGGGTGTCCTACTGCTCTTGCTATGACAGTGGATGTCTACGTTGAAGAAACTGAACTTTTCTCAAAGTGTTTTGCTGGAAGTGCCTCAGAGCCTGATGTGGGGCTAGAGGAATGGATGTCAGGTCACTCCACCACACCACCTAAGATGGCAGCCTGGCAGA
>JAWWLV010000100.1:65281859-65293334 GCA_035041135.1 Platyrinchus mystaceus
GTTCTGGTTATTATGGTTACTTGTTCCATTTGTTGTGTCTACCCTGTGATGTTTTCCCTCTCCCCGCCTTCCCTATGTCAATCCCTTGGACTCACCCTATCCCATCACCAGGTTTTGCATACTCCTCCCTTGCTCTGCCCATCTTCCAGCCCTTCCTATATCAAACCTTATATAAACCCGTGTTCCCCTAATAAAGTGTGATCACCTCAGACATCACCTTGCCTCGTGCTGCTGATTCCTACACCTACACGCGCAGCACCACTCCTGCCAGCATACAGCCCAGCTGTATCGCTCCTGCATACCAGCCAGCAGCCCAGTGGCAACCCCACTCAGGTAGCAAGGAACCGCTGTCACGGTTTGGCCCCCGATACTCAAGCTGTAGTAGTGTTTAAAATAGGTAAATAAACTGGGCCTCCAGGACAACCTCTATGAAATCCATTTAGAAGCTAAAAGGGAAAATTCTACTAGATATAAAAATACCCTGTTGAAGATTTCTGCTGAGAGTATACTGTGGCTACTCCTTTTGAGCCCAAAAGGTACCTTTCCTGTTCTTCCTGTCCTCTTCTTTCAGCTTTTCACCAAACTGTTAGTTGGCAGTTTAGGACAGGCATAAGGACAGTTAAAAGATGAAATGGGTAAAGTATGGTAGATTACATGTGATTTTTAATTATATTTAGAAACTCTGACAAATTCCTTCCTCACCAGTGGAGATATAATCCTGGTGCATCATATCACTGGTTTCTTTCCCCATCTCTCATCTGCAGAGCCTTGTCTCTCTCCTGCTGTATGTGAAAGATTGTAAACTCTCTTCTCTGGCCTCTTGATTATTCCTTTTAAACTTGCTAATAGCTGACCAGCTTTCCACTGTACTGTAGCACAGTATATAATAACCTGCAATTATTGTCCATTTATGCTTTCCCCTGGGTCTGCTTTATTCCTACCATCAGTGGACCTGTACACTGCTTTTCTGCTGATTTTACTACCAGATTCATTGCTGCTGAGAAGAAAAAAAAAGTCACTGATGATCTACAACCCGTTATATAATTTTCCCGTCTGTTGTTCTTATCTTTTTTGTTGTTGTTGTTCCTTGGCCTACTGTAGAGACTTTATGAAAATTGCTTTATAATAGGCCTTCCTCAGCTGTTGCATCCTGTTCTGTACTGGATTACTCCTAAAGTATTTCGCTGCTATGCTCTGTACTTCTGTACAGCAGTTACAGTCTACATGATACCTGGAGGTCAGTGTGCACAACAGCTCTGCTGTGTTTTCACTCTCTTTGATTTGACTTCTCCACCCTCTTTTCTGATCTGGACAGCCACGGTAGAGAGAATCCTAGCTTAGATATTACAGTTTATTGCTTTTCATTTTCATTAAGAGGGAGAAAATTTTTACACCGGGTCTGACCTATTTCTTATTATCTGCACATGAAATTTACTTTATCTACAGAGCTTCTATCTCCTGCCTTTCTTCTCAGTCTTGAGTTATGCTCGAGGCCTGGGGTATGTAGGCTAGTAAACCTTTCATCCAGGGAAGATCTTGGATTGAAATATAATGAATTTCTCAAGGCAAAGTCAAGTGGCAGTTATGTGACTTACAAGCCAAAGTGTTATGGGTGGGAGTAAGATTTCTAAACAATTCAGAGAATCCAGGCTATTGTATATTTGAATTTACAGAGGCACACTGTTGTTACATCTACTTATTTTTTGTGTTTTGTTGTGGTTTTTTTTCAATGTGGCACTTATTAATTCCACCACCTTTGAATTTATCCAGTCTGTTCCTGTAACATTACAATTAATGTCTGTGCACTCTCATGCAGATCCATATGTGTGCTGCTCAAAGGGTTAAATATATACAGATTCTCATTTAGACAAAACCAACTTCTGCTGCAAATCATTAACATGTACTCATAAGTACCATTCTTTACCTCCCCCAACACACACACTTAGGCTTGGATAATGGGAATGATCATCCATGTGTAGATCCAGTCGGTTCAGAGGTGGCTTCACTGTTGAGCTGAGCAGAGGCAAGGAGTGAACTTTATCGTTCTGTTTCAGAGCCCCTTCACTGCTGCTTCACCACCCTGCTGCACTTCTCCTGTGCCCCGTGCTCTTCCCGGGGGTACTTGAACCTCCGCTCCAGGAGGCTGTTCGTGCTACCCTCTAGTGGCCAAAGCACAGAGAAAACTGCTAAATTAAGAACACAGACCAAATCTTATGCAAAGGTGATAATAGATTTTATTTTCCATGACATGAAATCAAAGCAAACAATTTTGGAAAATTAAAAAATCCAAACAAACAAAAAACCACTACAAAACAAACAAACAAGCAAACAAAAAACCACACCAACACCAAACCACCCAACCAATAGATCTGTTCAAAGTTAAAGGTTGGGAATGAATCTGAACTTCTAAAATAACAGTGTCTTTTAAATAAAAGTAATTTGCACAATACAAAAAACTTTGATGAAATGGAAGGTGATTTTGTAGTCTAGGCAGGGACTCAGAGTACTTTAAAACACCAGAGCTTTGCTGTGTGAACAGAAGGCAATAGTTTGACGTTCCCACTCAACCTCAGTAAAATATGACAAAAATACTGTGTTTCCCTCACTATTTGTCTCTTTTGACTATAAATTTTCCAGCAACAGAAACTCTCCTACACTCTTCAAACAGCTCAGTGAGGATCTTCTGTAGGTTGAACCTGACCACAACAGTGAAACGAATAAATAATATTTGATGAATTACAAGGTTGTAGAAAATGAGATGAGATGGAACTCAGTGGTGGAGAACTGCTGACCAAAGACAGATGTCTGAGAGCTGTGAGGGAGAGTGAGAGGGTTTCCAAAGTTATTGATCCATCTGAGATTCTGGAGTCTATTGTAGGACTTATGAAAGGCAAGGGAGAAAACTCAGGTAAAGACAAGGAAGGTTAAAGGGACAATACATCTAACTGACCACTGAAGAAAAATGGACCAAAGACATGAAGCTGTGTGCTGCAGAGTCACAACTGGCACTGAGATTTAACATCTATAACAAAGCAACTAAATATCCCCCAATATTCCTCTCCTCTCTAGCCCTCACCAAGAATTATTTCAAATGTCCTAATGGGCCCATTTTGGGTCTATTTTGACTATTAGAAAGTCATAGATTTTTGTAGAGAAAATAGGCTCAACAAAAAGATGTGTGAAATCCTGGGGGACAGAACCAGCAGAAATCATTTTCTTCCAGTCTTGTTTTTCAAACTGGTGGAAATAACATTTGACAGAAGACCTGTTTCAATCCCAGACTTGAAACAGGTATTTTATGGCCACTTGTAAGGCTGCTGGGAACTATGGTAGAGATGTTCACACATACTTATGGCTGGTGTTATGTCCTTCCAAAAAGCTGAAGGCCCTTTAGTAAACAGCTTCAGAAATCTCAGAGGTTTCCTCTGTGCATCTACAATGAGGAAATTTAATTACTAGTTGTTTGAATACTCAGATGGTTCCAATTGTTTTCCAAACACAAGGCCATCAATGTCTAGAGAAGAAGCAACCTAGGTGGAGGTTCAGACCAGTAGTTTAAGATTAAAAAAAAAAAAAATCAACCAAACTTTTTAACTGGTTTGGATAGAGTGAGGCATTATCTCATGGTGATTACCTAGTAGTTCATAATCATCTTACAGTGATTTGCCCAGGCAACTCTATTTTTTTTATTAGGCAAGTGGAAGAGAGTTCCCATTTTGTTTGTGCTGTGCTACTAGAGACATATGCCCTATGGGATTATTTTAGTCTCATGAAATAGTAACTCTTAATTTGAGGGGCTTGATGCAGTAGGCAAAAATCAAAGCAAGACTTACATTTATAAAAAACTCATGAGTTTGGCAAATAGAGGGTAAGATAGCAGCTGAGAGTTTTGAATTGAAAGCTTAGTGGTTAGAGCATGGCTGCTTAGTGTTTGTCTTCAAACACTCCCAGGAAGGAGGGCAGGCAACCTAGATATAAAGTGGAAGAACAGATTAACCTTGACATTTCTAGGTCAAGGGAATAACCGAGGTCATGCCTTTCCCAGGCCCACCAAAGTCACATCTGTGCAGATCAGGAGACCTCATGGAAGTACTAATACAAAATTCAGGAGGGCAAATGGTGCCGCTACTCTTCAAAATGCAACATGTTAACAATTACTTTTGTTTTCACTCGCTACATCACTGTGCATGTTCTACCCTGTCTCTCTAAAGCAATCTTATAAATCATTGAAGAGAATGGTTCTATTTTTGCCTCAAATATCCTAGCCTTGAAATCCCATGAATATTTTCCAAATTAGGTCTTCAGTTTACTAGATCATACACTTATCTCCTGGTTCTGTATGTTATGGAGAGTTTCTGTTTAAGAAGAAAAAAAATTCAACTCTGGTTAGTAAGACATGGGAGATAACTCAGGATTAGAATGTAGAATCATAAAATAATGTATTCCATTGTCCTTCTAAGTTTGGGTTTTTGCCTGTTTTGGGCCTGACAGCTCAGTGTTTTTTAAAGAACCTCAAGAAATGGAGATGCTGCAAGCTTCCCAAACAGTTTTCTCAGCTACTTAACTATTCTCCATCATGAGAACATATTACTGGTGTCTAATTTAAATCTGTTTTGCTGTGATTTAAGTCCGTGCCTTATTTTCCTGTCCACAGTGACTCTGAAAAATAATTCATCACACTTGCCTTGGCAACTCTTGAACTGAAGAACCATTACCTTGCCCCCACTAGCCCTCTCTTTTCTAGACAAACTGCACCAGTTCCTTCAATTTTCTTCTGGAGGACAGTTATATCTTAACCATGTTTTTAGCAACATATGTACGTCCATATTACTTCATTCTGTTATTTTCTCATTAGGATTTCTTTTTTTAATTCCTGTCTCACACATCAATATAAATATGAGTGATTTCATAGTTAGCCTTAATTGTCTATAACGCTGTATGTCACCCTCTGCCATCTGACAGTAGTTTAGAGAAGGCACTATAGCATATGACACCTGTAGTGATGGATCTTTCTGTAGCTCTGGTACTGTCAGGCGCAAGGACTTCAGGAGCTGTGTTTTAGTCTGTGTAATAACTGTAGGTTTCAGCACAGTGATTCCAGTTTTTCCATCTAAGGCTCCAAGCTATGCCACCCAGTAAGTGAGGACATTGCTACATCCCTGAAAAACCTAGAGCCCAGCCAGTGGGCAAATATTTTGTTTCTAGGACTTACAGAGTGAGAACAAGTATTGTCCTCGTCGCAGATTACACAGAAAACCCCGTTCAGCTGCCTTCTGTGCTACCTGTATCACCATGGGTAAGTCAGTAAGCTTTCTTTTGTCAAAATTTCCTCTCACTTTAACATGGAGAAGATTTCCAGATCTCATAGGGAGAAAAGAATTTAAAACTGCATAATGATACTAAAAAAAATTATAAGATGCATAAATACCATTATGGCAAGAACAACCACTCTGTAACAAACTATGAAACAGTGACACTTTTCAGATTATGCACAAAGATCTAGGTACACAAAAGCAAAGGAATGACTATACCTTTTTCTGTTTAACTCATAAACAAATGCATTTGCTTCAGGAACAAATCATTATGTGTATAAAAAATACATGCCAGTTTACCTTAAATGAGATTTCCCATACATATTAATTTTACAATGAATTTATGCTGCAGGCATTTCTTATTTTGCAGTGCATACTTGGGTACCAATATCAGGATGAAAAATAAATACAAAAATAGGTTTCTTAGTGTAGCACCACTTTAAATGTCCATTTCTTGAAAACTAACATGACTCGTCTATTTTGTGGGCACCTTGGAAGTCTCCGTTCTTCCAATAGGTGGGATTTTTAAACTGTGTGATTTGTACACTATGCAAACGATGGCAATTTGCAACTTTAAATGTTCCCTAAGTAGAGAGTTTGGCGTTTTGTAAAGCAGATAGTAGTCCAGATAATGGATTCATTAGATATTGTTGCTTGTCACCTCGAAAAAATAGGTCTTTTGCTCCCTGATAAGCAGCACTGGTTGCCTTATTTCTTCCTAAGGTTCATGACACTTCCCATTATATGGCCCTAAATACAGTTGCTTGCAGCTCTAACATCTTGGGTGCTTGCTTATCTTCTTAGGAAAAGCAAGCAAGTAAACAAACAATATACAAACAATTGAAAAAACAACAGAAAACAGCAGACCAAACCAAACCCAAAATCACTAGCTTTTTTTTGTTTCTGAGAAGGTGAGAAAAACATATTTCTTATCTTACCTACAAATTTCTGGTATATTTTAATAATTAAGCTCTAAAGCTCTGATAAGCTGCAGTGAAGATTCAAGATCTCAATAGGTCACTTCTTGTGACCAGGATTTGACTGATGTACAGGCCTCTAAAATTCACAAGCTCACTGAGCTCTAATAGATATCTTAAATTTCAGCTGCTAAATTCAATTTCAGCTCCAAGTGCAGTTTGGGTGGTGGTCTGTGAACTCATCATTGCAGTACCTGAATGCAGTGTCTCTCCTGTGCTTTCCCTCGTATACATACTTTCTCCTCTCCTCAAGTGAGTCATGCTGGAGAAGATGAGGAAATTGCTTGCTGCACATATGAGAAAAAGAAATCTGGCTTGAGAATTTCGGAAGCAGCTCAGGACAAGGAATTTTTAAGGAAGGAGAAAGAGAGGAAGGAGAAGTAGTGAAAATGGAAAAAGAAACTGCAATTAGGTACTGATGAGAGGCAAAGGAGGGAAACTAAAGGTGGACTGGACTAGTTAATGCATCTAATTAAACCGAATGGGGTATGTGACAAAAAGACAAGAAGGGTCTGAGGATGAATGCTATGGAGGGGGGCAGAAACCCATTATGGACAGAGAATATGTGCAAGAAGGGCAATTATTTTAATTGATGAAAATGCTGAGTCTTCAGTGACAGATGAGTTCACTATAGATGAATTTTGAACATGCAAAATGCAGTATAAGTTGAGCCACACTGTAAGGTCAGGTATTGGTAACTTCCATACAGTACCTGTGATTTTAAACTGAAATATCTCAGTGCCTCAGTTTCTCACTATGAAGGATATGACATCAAAATATTGAAGAGTTGTAAAGTAAACCCTGATCTATCCATGCACTGAAAAGGAAGGTAATTTAAAAAAAAAAAAAAAAAAAAAAAGAAATGAAAGGGCTTTGTTTTGTGCATTCTCCCCTCCCTCCCAAATTAAGGTGTTTTATGAAAATAATGACTCTTTCACTTTTTTATTAAAACAATGTTTTAATATAATTTTTTTTTTTAAAACTCCTCAGGAGCAAAACATCTAAGTTAAAAATACACCTCTGTCCCTCACATGAGTATTCAATTATTTAAAAGACTCCAGTTTTCAGTTCTACTCATCAATGCTGCCTGTTTTGCTTAGAGTCTTGTGAGAGGAACTAGAAATAAAACATAAGTCTGTGAAGCTTTCTTGTTGCAAGCCAGAAAGCTGCCAGCACGGTGCCTCTTGATGTGACCGGGAGTGGTGGTTTTTTTTTTCCTGAGATGAACATTTGCAGCATCTAAACTCACTTCCCCAAGCAACCATCAGATGGTAGCAATGCTTGTTTGCTACCTACCATGGGCTAGATTCAAAATGGGATGCAGAAATCCAGGCTGTTCTCTCCAGCCCCAGCAGCCACCCAGTCGCCTTTCGAGAGTGCCCTGGTGTTCGCATTTCGGAGGACACGAAAAGCTGCAGATCTGAGTGTTAGTGCTGAGGTAGACACTATGCAAAGCAGTCTGATCTCATATGCACAGAGTTGTAGCCAATAGCCACATGCATGAGGGAACAGATTAAACCCAAGGGAAATGCAGATGTCCTGTCCCTGGTTTTGTTCCCTGGGCTTTGGTTTGCTGCAAAGGATGACTCTAAGGGGTGTGGAAAAGGAAATAGCAAGAAAATTAACTCGGGACCTTGAAACTAACTGTAGTAGAGACTCTCAAGGAAATCGATCCAATGTCACAAAAGGGTGATAGAGCAGACTCCTGTAGCATGTAGGAGTCCTTGGTGAAGTTATCAAAAGCTTTCTTACTGAAGGCCTAGCTGAAAACAGCCCTCTACTATGGATACCATTAGTCAAGTGTTATCCTTGAGGCTGAGGGCAAGAGTCAGTGCCCCTGATTCTAAATGTCACACAGCTGGACACTTAGGCCTGATTTCCCATCTGCATTCCCTGTATAGCCCATGGGGAGACAGAGACACAGAGAGAGAAAAAACTTCCCAAGCTTGGATTCCTGATTTGAGGTGTAGAAAAGCAGACCACGAAGGTATCATTTCTCTACACTAGCCAGAAATGGAACTTGTCTCACTTAGATTTTGGTCCTGATTTTAGGTGTCTAAGATAGTATAAAACAATCCCCTTGTTTGCCATTGAAAGGTGCAGTTCTTAGCATTTGTTCTGCTTTACTGTTCCAGACAAAAAAAAATAGAAAGCAAACCCAAATTTATAAGATGTGGGCAAATAGCATGCAGTCACAAATATCTGTAACTATCATATTTAGTTTATTAACAATTTTAAAATAAATGATGCCTCTCTAGTTGCTTAAATTATGGAGTTTCTCCTAAGATATCGGTAGTACTGGGACTTTCATCAGTACTTAGAAACTGTGCTTGTTCACTCATGCTAATTTTGCCAGTCTTCTTTCATGTCTAGGACTGAGTACTTTAACATGTACCGCTGCTGCTCTGACGTACCAGGTAAGGAACCATTGTGGGGTCACCTTGCTTGGCTGTTTGGTGCTCATGTGACATTGTCTTTGGCACAACGTCCTTTTTATTTTGCCTCTTTCCCATGACTCCTTTATCTACACAGGTCTCCTGCTCAGTCTTCCCAAGGCTGCCGAGGTGAGCAGCTCTGGTCCTGTCAGGATTGGCAGCAGAGCACTCTAGTGTAGGGCACAACAGGGTTCCATGGATTTGGGAAAACTCAGGTGGAGCCAAGAGAGCTGGAAGCCCACAGACGATGTGACAGCAGATGACATGACCCAAATGGGGTCAGTAGCAATAGTGGCCAAGCCCCTGAACTTATGAAAAGAGACTTTAGAGAGCTCCAACAACCAGGAGTGACACCAGCAGGGTGAGAAAACAGGGCATGACACAGCAGTCAGGGCATCACACAGTAGTTTTGGTGGCAGTTCGTGCAGAAGGGCATGCTAGAAGGGCACTGCAGCCCTGTCAGCTCAGCCCAGGGAGCAGTGGTCTCCACGCAGCAGAAAGCCATGGCTTCTGGGAGTTCTGAACACATTCTGACTGAGGTAACTGCCCAAACAGAGCTCTGGGGGAAAAACTCTGCCAGCTGCAGGGTGGGCTCTGCTCTTATGCCAGTGGGATGTTCTAGGTGAGCAGGGATGAAGTTCCAACAGGAAGTATGTGGGCAATCAAGAGATACTTCAGGGCCTCAGGAAGACTGGTTAAGGGATCTGGAGCACAAGTACTGTTCTCCTCTATCCTTCCAGCTGCAGGGAATATTGAGGAACGAAACCAGGAAGAAAACATAGTTGGACTTCTTAAACCACTGGAGTGTTGCAATGGATGGCTTTAAGGTCTTCAGAAGACAGAAAAGAAAAGATAATGGGGTAGCCATGTATATTAAGGAGTGTTTTGATTGTGTAGAGCTTAATGATGCTTGAGAGTTTATGGGTAAGAATCAGGGAGAAGGCCAAGGCAGATAACAAGGACTGACCATAGAACCATAGAATGAACTAAGTTGGAAGGGATCTTAAACGTCATCTAGTTCCAACCCTCTTTCATGGGCAGGGACACCTTCCACTACACCACCTTTCTCAGAGCTCCATCCAGCTTGGCCTTGAACACTCCCAGGGATGGGGCAGCCACAAATTCTCTGGGCAACCAGTTCCCCCTCCAGGGGCAACCTCTTCCCAGGGTGAAGCCTCACCACCCTCATAGTAAAGAATTTCTTCCCAACATCCAATCCAAACCTACCCTCTTTCAGATTGAAGCCATTCCCCCTTGTCCTTTCTCTACATGCCCTTGTAAAAAGTCCCTCTCCATCTTTCTTGCAGGCTCCCTTCAGGTACTGGAAGGCCACAGTAAGGTCTCCCAAATGATGCCTTCTCTTCTCCAGGTTGAACACACTCAATTTTCTCAGCCTTTCCTCATACAAGAGGTGCTCCATCCCTCTAATAGTCTTGGTGGCCTCCTCTGGACTCGCTCCAGGTTGATGTCTTTCCTGTGTTGGGGACCCCAGAGCTGGATGCAGTGCTCCAGGTGGTGTCTCACCAGAGCAGAGCAGAGGGGCAGAATCCCCTCCCTCGACCTGCTTCCCACCCTGCTTTGGATGAAGCCCAGGACACGTTTGGTTTCTGGGATGTGAGTGCACATGGCTGGGTCATGTCCAGTCTCTCATCCACCAACACCCCAAGTCCTCCTCAGCAGGGCTGCTCCCAATCTGTTCATCCCCCAGCCTGTGTTGTTAGTGGGGGTTGCCCCAACCCAAGTGCAGCTCCTTGCTCTTGGTCTTGTTAAACTGAATGAGGATCCCATGGACATTTCCTGGCTAGACAGTCTATAGTAGACTCCCATGATGGCATCTGCACTATTTGTTTGTCCCTTGATTCTTACCCAGAGGCTCTCAACTGTGCCCTTGACAACTGTGAGCTACACACATTCCAGGCCTTCCATTGCATACAATGTCTCTGCCTCTTTGACCTGTCTAATCCTCCTAAAGGGCCTGTAATCATCCAACAGGACATTCCAATCACAGGACTTATCCCACCAGCTTTCACTGATGCCAGTGATGTCAAATATCTGAGACTGGGCCAAAGTTTCGAGCTCATCTTGTAGCAATGGTGCAACCGCCCCTCCAATTCCTTATCCATCTAACAGTTTACCCACCAAATCCATCCCTATTTAGAGAGAGACCATGTCAAAGGCTTTATAAAAGTCCAGTTAAATGACATTTGTAGCCCTTCCCTTGTCCACTGGTGTAGCCACTTCCTCATAGAAGGCCACTAGGTTGGTTAGGCAGCCACAGTGATGTGATAGTTGGAGGCCTCCTTGGGCATAGCAATCATGAAATGGTACAGTTTTTGATTCTCAGAGAAGTAAGAAGAGTGAGTCATCAACACTGCCACCTTGGACTTCTTGAGGGCAGACTTTGGGCACCTTAGGAGGCTGGTTGAGGGAGTCCTCTGGGAGGCAGTCCTGATGGTCAAAGGAGTCCAGGAAGGCTGGACATTCTTCCAGAAAGAAATTTTAGAGCTGTGGAAGCAGACCACTACCATGTGCTTAAGTGGTGTTCCCCAGGGCTCAGTGCTGGGGCCAGACCTGTTTAATATCTTTGCTGATGATCTGGATGAGGTCACTATGTGCACCCTCAGTCACTTTGCAGATGACACCAAGCTAGGTTGATCTGCTGGAAGGCAGGAAGGTTCTGCAGAGAAATCTGGACAGGCTGGATCAGTGGGCTGAGGCCAATTGTGTGAGGTTCAGCAAGGCCAAGTGCCA
>JAWWLV010000100.1:65311876-65345310 GCA_035041135.1 Platyrinchus mystaceus
TTAACTTTTTTTTTTTTTTTTTTTTTTTTTTTTTTTTATAAAACACATTTTTGCAGTGCTTATAGTAGGCTTGGTCTTGTTGATTTGATTGGAGAAATATGTACCATGACAGGAGAAACAGATTAGCTATGCAGGAGAGGAAGTACGTGTTGTACTGAAGCAAACAAGCCAAACATACCCAGAAGCCCAGAGCAATTTAACACACAACCTTCTCTCTAGAGCAGTCATACTGCCATGCACTAGGTGCTAAGGCACCCATGCTGGCAGTGCAGTTATCCTAGACAACATTCACAGCTATCAGAGAGCAGAAGTCTCATATTGAGAATTTCAGCATGGCTGAATCTCAGCCCAAAGATCCGATGTTATAAGGACTGGACTTTCTGCATCACAAGTTGGTGTAGCTGATTTAATTGGACAATATAGTGCAATTTAGTAATTTAGATGTATATATATGTACTCACTTATGCAGGACAGTGACATAAAGCTGCAAGACAGGTAATCATTATAGATCCCAGCAGCTGTTTAAGAACAGGTTCATACTAGCATTCTGTCCTAACTGTTGTAGGATCATCTGCTCTGTGCAAACTTCAGTTTGCATGTGATAGTCCATAAGTGAAGTATCCAGATAAATGAAAAATGTATACGACTGATACAGGAACAAAACAGGATATGTGATAAGGAAAGGCTGAGAAAGCTGGGATTGTTCAGCTTGGAATAGAAAGGCATCAGAGTGACCTAATTGTGGTCTTGCAGTACTTGTCCATGGGTAAGTCCCACCTGAATTTCTATTCAATCTCTATGCAGTATGTGATGGCTGATAAAGTCAATGACTGTAGAGGTTTATATTTGTTTAATTATCATCATTGAATAAATACAGTGATCAGCTAAAGCTCTTCAAGAGGAGTTCTGATAAAGGCTGCTGCTTTATGTCTTTCCTGGTGTCAATTCCCTGGTATTTAATAAGAGCTGGTACTAGGATTTCATTTTCAGTGCTTCCTTCTTGTGTTTGGGCCAACAAATTCTTTAAATGTATAGAAACTTGGTGGGTTTTGTTGCTTCTATCCTCTGGGATTTTTTTTTCTTTTTTTTTTGAAATTGGCTAATGAATTCAAAACCTACTGGTGCATAGATTGAAAATCTAACTTTCATGGGTTTTGACCATATGGACTTAATTTCCCTAGAAAATTGTTGAAACATTTCTATTTTCAGCTATTTCTCTTAGTTGCCTGCAAATATAAAAATAGTTTGAAGTCTACAAATCATGATATTATTTTTTTAACTTATGTGTTATATCTATTCTTCTCTCCCGCTCCTAAGAATATTGCCTTCTTTACTTATTAAAAAGGAACCATTGAAAAGGCAAAGCAGGGACTGGGTAGTATCTCAGTGTTGCCTATCATAATGGAAATCCTCTCTTGGTTGTTCTTTAGGTGTCATCATACTGTATCTAATAAATAATAGTGGTAAACTGCAAACACCATGGAAAGTTGCATTGATTATAATATTAATGCAAGAGCAAACAAGACAGATTTTTTCCTTTAATTCAGGGGGAACAAAACACAGCATAGAAATTGAACATAAACAGAGTTGGGATCTGCAATTCATTTTTCTTGTTTACTAGGAAATTGGGCCTAGTTAAGTTTCAAAAATGCTAATGAGGAAATAAATTAGGTAACAATTTTCCAAGGCAATATCTCATTGGATTTGTATTTGTTTACTTTTATCTATATTTATCCTTGTTAACCCCTTTTCCCCCAGCCACTGAATTTCATTCACTTTGGTTTTTTCTTCTTTCTATATTTGAATATTTGTTTGATATGATTGGATTTATGTTTCCACGAAATTAATATCCACACTTCATAGAAAAGAAAGAGGAGAGGGGAGGAAATAACCCACTTTCAGGGTCCTGTACTCTGTTCTTGACTCACTGTCAACTGAATAACACATCACTCATACTGGATTTCCAAAAAGCTCTTGACATTTGACTAACTGTATTCACACGAAAGTTAATGGTAGTTCATTGAAGCCAGTGAGATCAGACTTAGGCCAGCAGTAATCATGTTTGAAAATTCCATCCTTAATCCCTAATAATTTCTATTGACCTTTGTGAGATGCTTCTCTGGAAGGAAGCTTTGACTGTAATGAAACTTAAAAACAAGAGGCAAATTCAGATTTTTTTTTCTTAGGGCTAAACTATATACTCATAAATTTAAATATAACTCTCCTGTAAGCATGTTTGTTTTTGTTTGTTTTGGTTTGTTTTTTAATGAGAACTATATTCACCATCATAAGAAAATATTTAAGAGTAAATTATTTTGTGACATTAAAGTGTAATATCACTGCACTGTGATTCCCTTAAGTTTTGCTCTTGGCAACATACTTAGCACATGGGCATCAGTCTGGGCAGAGAAAAGACAATGCACTTGCATTAGAAAATTCATCTGCAATGCAATTCCATTCCGTTCCACAGGATTGTCACCATTAAGAAGTCAATTTTCAAACCCCATATAGTGACTTTGAGAATGGCGCTCTAGGACCTGCTGATATAAAACCTATCATTATCAGGTCAATCATTTCCCAAAGCAGTGACAGATATTCAACATTATTTTCAGAGATAAATGAATAGTCTTCATTGCAGCTCCTCTCCTTCTTGGCAATTTCAGTAAAGAGGCCAAGAGGTGAATAGCCTGCAGAACTGGTTCTCTTTTTTTCATGCCTGAGGTTGACTTTTTTAAGTTAAAGACCTTTTGGAGAAAGTTTGCCCTCTCATAGCCTTTTTTGCAAAAAGTGGCCATGTATGTGAATTTCGAGCAACCAGCAACACCCATTGCTAAAGGGCAGGAGCTAACCAGGGAAAGGTCATTCCAATTCACAAAGGGCTTTGATATTTCAGAATAGCTGACTTTGTTATGAACTGAAGGAGAACTTCACATTTCAAATTCTTTGTGTAAAAGAAAAAATGTCGTGGTCCTCAGGAAACCCACCAGAAGAGCCATCCTGAAGGTATGAATACTGGAAGCTCTTGGGAGGGTGGCTGTACAGAGGCTCCACAAGTTTTCTGTTTCTCTTATCTTGCACATTAAAATGGGAAACCACTTTTGATAAGTAGTGAGATGAGGAGAGGCCAAGGTATTTAGGAACTGAAGATCCAATAGTTTCTGAATTTTCTGTCTTCCCTTCCAAATAAAGTGTCACAGTGGGATCCCAGCAGTCCCCATAGCCAACTAATGGAGAAAATGGAGAGAGACACTGACCACAGAGAAGACAACTTTTTTTAAAATTGAATCCAGGCTTAGATTCCAAAACAACTCTGTCAAAATTCAACAGCTGTCATAAAATATTTATATTTTATGAATTATCACCTCCTGAGGGAATATCATTCCTCAGGAAGTTTCCACTAAGCAATAATTAGGATGAAGCACTTCTAGAAGTTAGGGAGGTGTGTTTTTTTGTTTTGGTTTGGTTTGGTTTTTCTTTGTTTGTTTGTTTGTTTTTGTGGGTTGTTTTGTTTTGTTTTTTCCCCCCCCCCAAAAATGTATTGCTACGCTATGTTAGCTGCCTGTACAAAAATGTAGGGGCCACAGACCTAGCTTTAATAATGCTGTCCATGCTCATTCATTCTTTAGTTTGTTTTTCACAATACCTTACTAACATATACTTGTATTAGAATATTCATTCAATGTCAAATATAAGGTACATTCAGAAAATGCTTTTTTTTTTCCTTTCAGAGCTGTGTGTCTCCATTTGGAATGAGTGTGTCTCCCTTCTATGCTAGAGATATAACTGGGAAGATAGAATTTTTTTAAAAAAATAAGACTTTGTAAAGGTTTCTTCAACAGTTGTAGACTTCTAAGAAGTGGAAAGAAGAAAAATACACCTACATGAGAAAACATGGGTTTTAGTTGTTATTATATTTCTGTTTAGATTGTTGCCTCTTGCATGTTCATCATCCCACACGTCAAGTAATTTTTTAAGTAGTTTTATTTCACTTTTTGTAAAGCCCCACTCCTTTGAAATGAAATGGGTCAATATAAGTTTCACATGTAAACTACATCCATTGCTTGTCTGAAACCTCCTGTGGAGGCCTCTTTATATCTGCCATATTTCTCTGACAAAGTCCAGGTAGTCACAAACTGAGGTTTTTCCCTACCAGCTCACGCTTCCTGCCTTCCTTTCTGTGTTCTCTAAATGCTTGCATCAAGACCTCATTCCTTGAAAGAAGATGCCTTTGTTTCCTGCTAAGCACCTCTTTAACAAGCCTCGTTCTAAATAAACATCATCCATCACATAACTGTGTGATTTATACTTTTCATCTAGGAAGGTGTGCTGATCCAGGCACCAAATGCAGACTAAGCTCCCTTAGGGAATGAATTCATCCTTATGAAGCTTCCTCTTCAAACTCCATTTCTCATTAGAATGAGTGTTTCCTTTTTTCTCCTTCATTTTCTCCCACATTTTACTGTCTCCCCTCTTCCTCCCATGCATCAAGTAGTTTTACATTACTCTTCCTACATTAAAAAAAAATGCTTTATTACAGGCAACCTTTCAATTAAATTTCTAAGTAAAATGACTGTATTAGGCAAAAGTTTGTGTTGTAGCCAATAAAATGTCAGATAATATTGAACACAGGCTTGGACTAACCTTGCAACCCAATAAGTTATTATGTGCAAATGTTACAACTTGATTTTGAAGAGAATACACACGTATGATGAAGCCATTTTATGACTAAGCTGAGTGATTGATTACAGCATTCTGATCCATCTCGACAAGATAAACTCAGATAAAAGAATCTGATGATATTTAAGACTTGACAATTTATTATCCAAAGACTCCTGCAAAAATGATTTTATAATTCCCTTCATTTAAGTGGGTTTTTTGAAAGTAATAAAACATATTTTTCAGAGCAACTGACTATGATCAGAGGAAACTCTTTTTGCTCGCTAGTGGTAAATTCCACTAAGAAATAAAAATGAGATGAGACAAAACAAACATTACTGTTCATCCTAGCTGCTTCTTGAAGCTGTTTTATGAAAGCTAGTCAAATGGGAACTTGTTTTTCTGTTAAAATTTTAAGCTTTTTATTATGTTTAAAATCTTGTTATGTGCTGAAGGGAAATACAGTGAACACATGAAGTCAAGAATTCATTATTAATAAAATTGAAATCATAATGGTGAAGCCAGAGAGTTTAGATTTATTTATTATGGCAAATGAAAATAAAGGATATTTTTTAACAAGAAAAAAAGTCTCAGTAATAGAGCAAATCAGTTATAGTTGTTACACATATAGTAGTATCTATCCCTTTCATAAGCGTTATGGTCCCCTTTCCACTGTCCCTCTGGATCCTACACCACCAATCTTCTTCAAGCAAGAGAACATTTGACTAGGTCATAAATATTCCAAGTTCACAAATGTTTCTTCATTATTCCTCCTTTTGGGGGGAATTGGCATGTGCTATTTTTCTAGTTTCTAACATCCTTATACACATTGCTCTTTTTTCTTTGTTTACATCTTCATATTACATCCCAGTCTACTATACCTAGTGTGTTTTCTGTATGTTAGATATTTGGTCTTTGATGTCTTTGTTGTCCTTAAACCTGATTTCACTCAGCTCCAGGTTTCATTTCTTTCACTACTGGTGACCTGTTTATTGCTTTGAGTCCAGAACCAGACTGTATAGCAGGGTCCATTTCACCTAATTTAGCCTAGTAAAGTCAGATCCAGTCTTTGAAGAGAATGAAAGAGCACTTTCAAATGTTTAACATATAATGGCAGGAATAGCTCATCAATCCCCTGTTCTTTCATTGTGGCAATATGGATCTCATATAATTATGAACATATGAGCGGACTTTCTGGAAAACCAGCTTATACAGTCTTTCCCCATTATCTTCAATACTGGCAAGTCTCTTTCATTACTCTCAGACTTAACAATTTCAATTTATTTGAAGGCAAAGCAAACCCATCAAACCTCTAACCCAAAGAAATTGTCTGGAAAGCTCCTGTTGGCCTCTCTGAGAGCTGGCCATTCTGTATTTACTGCTGTATTCAGCCCTCCTGGATTTCAGACAAATATTTCCTACACTGATTTTGGCTATGTAGAAAACAATCAATTTTGGTGATATGGCTTCAGGAGTAAGCCAAATTTCTAACTCTGAGACCTTTTTCTTCTATCAGTCCTAGTTCTGTTTAGTCTCAATAATCCAGTGAAACATATTGCTCCAGAAACAATTACAGCCAGAAGATTCTATGTCCCTGCTCCAACTCATTATCTCTCCTTAACCTTGGGCAGGATTTTTAATTATTATTTCCTTCCATCTCTAACATATAACATGGGGAAACTGTTGTAGCCTGATATCAAGGTAGCAAATATCAAGATTCTGGAACCGTCTAACTACCACATGAATAATACTCTGCATATATTTCCTACACATATAAATAATCATAATAAATGTCATAATAGGTAATAATGCATTTGCTTGCTCTGCCTATTCTTTCAAATGGAGTACAACCAGAAGAACAGCAATAATTGGTATGAGTAATCAACCATCACAACAATGAAAGTTTCAACTGAAAATAAGTACCAGATGTTGAATGAAGAATAGTGTAATAAATAACCTAGAGGTGTGAAAAAGAAGCAAATTCCATTTCATCAACAATTTCTGAGATGATGAAGTTATTTTTTTCTGAACTGTATAAAATACACCAAAAATGTTTCTTAGGAAAAACAATATTTCATCTCAAAAGTTTTGCTTTAACAAAATAATGAGGTTCCTCCATTACTTAAGGCATTAAAATCTTGTCTATACACTAGCATCTAAGACAAAATATTATTGCAATATAAAAATCATATTACAAATATCAAGTTCCACCAATACTGAAAAGGGACATTACAATGCCATGAGAATTCTTCCTATGTTACTTTAAATTGAACTGTAAATTAAATTAATCTTTTTCCTAAAGCTACATTTTATGCAGTTTGTCAATATGTAACCCAACATAGGAAGGGCATGGATGTGTCAGAGTGAGTCCAGAGGAGGCCAAAAAGATGTGGTGGAGCATCTCTGCTATGAGGAAAGTCTGAGAGAAATGGGATTGTGCAGCCTGGAGAAGAGAAGGCTTGATGGTTATAACAACCTTTCAGTACTTAAAAATATTTATAAGAAAGATAGAGACAGATTTATTAGTAGGTTCCATAGCAATAGGACACAGAGTCATAGTTTTAAAATGCGAAGGTAGATTAAGATTAGATATAAGGAAGAAGTTTTTTACCATGAGTGGTAAAACACTGGCACAGGTTGCCCAAAGACGTGGTGGATGCCCCACCTATGGAAACATTTTAGGTCAGGCTGGACGGGGCTCTGAGCAAGCAGATCCAGTTGAAGATGTCCCTGCTCACTGCAGGGTTTTGGATTAGATGACCTTTAAAGGTCCCTCCCAACCCAAATCACACTATGATTCTTTATATATAACCAGATACAGTCATAACACATACTAAATATATCCTGTTTCTGTCAGCTACAGAAGCTAAGAATGTTCTTTATCTGATATTACTGCATGTAAACGACATGTCTCAGTTAGACACTCTGTCACCCATGATTACTCTCTCTCTGGACATCCTGAGACCTTCATTCAGCAATTCACACTTCTCTGGAGAGGGTCACACCTCCCTCTGTGTTTACTTTAGGTGGAGATTACACAATCTTGCTTCTTTATTTAAAACCTTGTTTTATACTTTAAGCTTTGATAAGAAGAATATGAGATCCTTATCTCGTGTTTTAAAGATTTCCAATGATTCAGTTTTGGTTTCATATCAGTGTGGACTAGTATGGACCTGTTTAGTTGCAGAGAGTGTCGTCATTTAAATTCTGGGTTACTTGAAAGTTAGCAAGACTGTACCAACATTCATTAATTAGATATGCCTTTGGAATTATTATTCAGGATAGTTTAATTAGTTGTTAGGGAGGATTTATTCTTCTGCCCATTGAGGGGATCTGAGTACAACTAAGTATTTTGTAAGCTTGGGTGAAACAAGCAAGTACTCTTACTGTCTTGCACAGTTTCTAATAGTTTTAAACAAATACCTATATAATACATCTGTTAAGTTCAAATATATAATTGCATTTCATTACCATCTGGAAATGCACAACTGTTTTGCCACATTTGCAGTTTATTTTGAGACAAATCATTCTCGCAATACCAGTTCACTGAATATCTGTCTCTACCACTGTGAGTGAAGCTCAATATTAAAGTTTTAAATTCTTGTGGAGGAAATTGTCATCCTCAATCCATTTCACCCTGAAGCAGCTCTACCTTGAAGGAACACACCTTCCACTACCTTGTCTTGGCCCTGATCTGATGGATGTGCACTGCTCATTAGGCTGAAAGAGGTGTAGACATTTCCTTTGCAGGATGTTTCTGGATTTTGGTGTGTGGGGGCATAGAACGCTGCCAAGATTGGGGTGGTTTTGTGCAGGTCAAGAGCTTCTGCACTGTCCCACCAGCTGGGCACTGACTGCCTTGGGAACAGCTGTGCAGAAAATTATTTGGAGGCCCCTGGTAGACACTAAGATGAACATGAGCCAGCAATGCAACCTTACAGAGGTGATGGGCGACCACACCCTGGGTTGCAATAGGAAGTCCATTGGCAGCAGATTGAAGGAAATGATTATTATATTCTATTCAATACCACTGAAACCAAACTTGGAGTACTACATCTCCCCTGCACGAGGAAGATACTCAAGCTTGTCCAACAGGCAGCTCTAGGGTACAAGAGGTATAAGTGTCCATGAGACATAAAAAGAGAAACTGAGAGAGCTGGGTTTATTCAATCTTAAGGAAAGCAGGATAAGTAAATATCATTAAATACATTAGATAGTTAAAAAGATGGTGGAGCCAGTCTGGTTTTGGAGGTAGACACAGAAAGGACGAGAGGCAGTGGACACAGAGATTGAAATTCTGATTAGAAATTAGGGAAAAAAAAATCTCACAATCAGCGTGATCAGAAATTAAAGCAGAGACCCAGACAAGAGGGGAAATATCCATTCCTGATGATACTCAATAAATATGTGGAGCTGGAGTTCAGAAATCAGGTTATCTAGCCTCACGGGTACTGATGCAAAGGTCTATTGCATATGCTTTACTGAAAAGCATAATAACCATGAAAATAACCATAAACTCATATGGTTGAAATCTGTCCATATCAAAATAAAATAAAAGTATTAGTCAAGTAAATAATACATTAAAACAAACAAACAAACAAACTTTTCCTCTAAAGAAACCTAAACCAAAACCAACAAACCTACCTCTCAGGAAGATTCAAAATATTACTTAAAATAAATAAAACTCTGTGAATTTCAGTTTAATCCTTACATGAACTAATTTCTAAATAAACTATTTGAGCCTTCAAAAATGCCTAGAAAACTCAAGTGATAAAAATGGACTTAGAAGGCAAATATTTGTGAAATATCTTCATGATGTGAAAACAACCAAATGCTAAAGTTTCTTGTTTCATTAGGAGCAACACCAGGGAGAGAATTTGTGTTTCTTGTCTGGGACCACATTCTTATTTCTTATCCAACATTTCAGCTTTTCTCAAATGTCTAGTTTTACAGGAGTACAGGGCAAGTCTCTCAACTATTTCATAGCCATGAAGTCTGTAAAAGATGTTTCAACTAAACATTTATCTCTCAAGGCAGACTGTAAAAGAAAAAAGGACCTAATAAGAAGACAATTTCCTTTTAAAATTTTTGACTATAGAAAGGGGAAAACTCTAGAATTTATGGGACCACGCTCAGGAAAGAACACAGAGGGGCTGTGCTTTGTCTCAGAATTGTGTGACTTCTGTCAGATGACTTTGAGTTGTTTCTGCACCTTCTAGTGGGCAGTGTGTTCAGTGGAACTGCAAGACTACTTGATTGTCAAGATACACTGCTTGAATAGCATTTGCTGACATGGATACACACTCCAGCAGTTCAAAATTGCTCTGACATATCTGCACATATTCATGATAACAACCTGTATCTGGTAAAACAGTGTGAAGCATGATAAGTGAGAAACATCTCCCTTCAATTACCAGTATTTCCCAAGTTTCACTCTCCAGTTTCCATTTAAGAGTAGTGACATGCCCTAATAGTCTCATCTGGCCTCTCATAATGTCATTATAACTCTTCCCTACTCCCCTCTGGAGTGTGACTTTGTGGCAAAGTTGTATGCAGGAAGGGCAATGGATCTCAACAACTGAGTCCTTCTTATCTTTTCAACTGTTCTTGAGTGTAATATCCCAGAGCCAAAAGAACTTTCAGAAGTACATACTAAAAAAAGTCAGTTCCTAAGAAATTCAGAGCACCCAGTTGTGTGAGCAGATGTGAAGGTCAGTGCCTTCTAATGTGCTTTGGGTTTTATATACAAATAAGGTAGGAGCCAATATTTACCCTATTCATATATCACAGCCTAGAAAAGCTGAAAGACTCAAACTGGCAGGTGATCTTTGACCTCATGCAAAACTTCAAGCCTATCCATTTAAATTATACTTTTCCCTGGGATGAGGACTGCTTTTTTAATAGTTCCAGGGGATATGGTAAGTCTCTTGGAGAATCAGGCTCTCCTTTGTGTTGCAGGCACCTGCTTTGCCTTCCTCCTAGGGCCCAAAAAGTACACAACTGCATTTCCCCTGCTATTGTATGTACTCACAGACAGGAAACTCGTTTTGAGATGTAGTTTCCAGCCTCTCAGTTCTTTCAGAACCATATTGGACATTCCCAATCTGATGTGCAGAATCCCTTGGCACCTCTCAGATTCTCGTTAGGAAAGAGTGAACCTATCATATAGCTTCATGGACATTCACCACATCCATACTTCAACTAATATTGTCTTCCCTGTGAATGGTACCACTTCATCATGGCTGTCTGAAGATAGAACTTTTCACTTCCCAGGGAAACAGTTAGAAAGACAGGCTTTTAGTCTTTTCTGGCCTGGAAGGGTAAGGACCAACAAATGCTGCATTTGCTAGGAATATGAGACAGAATTTCTTCAAGGCAATAAAGGCATTTAACATGCTCATCTGTCACTAGAATTTGACTGTCACAACAGGGGCAAATTTTTAAGTCTGGGGACTATAGGAAAGCCCTGACTGTGGAGAGGTTTAATAAATGTCCCAGACTGGGTAAAGAAAGATGTGTCATGTTATTCGTTCTGATCAAAACAAAACAAAACAAAGAACATAATTCTAATTTTACCCTGTAGGCCACATGGCACACTGGGAAAGGGAAATGTAAGCCAAAAGGAGGGAACAAATAGATCCAAAGCATTTGGGTGTCCTGTCACAAAGAGCATAGAGGGAAAAAGTGAATGTCTCCAAGAGCATGTCATTATAGAAATACTTCCCACAGCAGCTGTGAGCTGCCACAGTAGGAAGAAACACAGTGAATAGGAATCATGAGGATTAATCAATGGGTAAGCATCTTTGTTCATACCTATCACCTTCAACTCCTTTTATAATTAAATGAAAGTGAGAGCAGTATATGCAAAGGGTGATTCATTTAATCCCAAAGCTAAAGTAGGTCAGCTGGATTATCAGCTGGACATGTCACCCTTTTCTTCAATGACTGTGAGAGCCTAAATTGACCTGTACATCTAAGTTTGGGTGCCTAAATATAAGGATAAAAATCACACCAATGTGACTTTCACAATAACACCAGTCATTTAATTTAATGATGGAGTAAAACAGTCTAAGAGTGTAGTAGAACAGCCATAATGCTGGTCATTTCATGAAATATCTGAAAATTTCAGTTATTTCATGAAATGACTGCTTTCACCATCTGACTGTAACATACAGCTAGGATTAGAAATGAACAAGCTGCAACCATGTTCCTAGTTACTGCATTTGTATCTGAGCACAGTTGTTCTCTCACTGTGGCTAAATCCTTATGTAGGTTCTTATCAGGAAATTTTGCTATTGCAGTTCCTCTTTAGCAGATAACAATTTTTGCTGTTCTGTTCTTTTTTCCTCCTATTGTTAACAAAATAATAACGTTTAAAAACATCATTTTAAAAACATACCATGCTAGGAATGGCTGTGCTGCAATATATCATTCTGAACTCTACCGTATTCATTTATGGTGAAGCATTTTATATTAATGTTTCCATTGCTTATCACAGACACTGGCATTATAAGTGCTTAAGTCAACTCAGCTTGGTTATTTATTAGGATGGGTTTCACTGCCATTTCCTTCAGCAAAATCCTCCCTATCCCTATTCAATGGAACCAGGTCATTTCTGCCAATCACTGATACTAGACTGTCTTTACCCATTATACAATTCAGTCTATCAGCACTAAATAAATTAATAATATACTGGATTTCTGGTAATTATTAATTATGTTTTTCAGACATGCCATTTCTTAGGATTATGTGCACAGATTAAAAATAAAGAAAATACAGAGCAATTGGAAAACAATCTAACATCTGAACATCCAGTAATGTGAAATTTCAGGTGTTGGAAACCTTGACCCTTGAATTCCAAGTTCAGCATTTCTGGGCTATTCTGACTCTTGTTATTCAATACAATTTCCTGAAATAAGATTTCTGTTTAAGGCCTTGACCTTTCCTGATGAATATTAACTAGTCCAAGGCAGTGTTCATAAGACACTGTGCTTCCTTTTCTTTCTTGGCAACTTTCCTATGCATCAGTTGTTATTTTTCCTTAGTGAACAGCTCAGGTGGCATCAGTTAGAGGATTTTTTTTTTATCTGATTTGACTTGTAAGCTGCCTTCTTTAGTGTACTCCTAAATATGCATTTTATTCGTAGGTTTCTCTTATTGAATGCCTCCCAGCAGAGAAGATTTGGCATTGAGATCCTCTCTGTTATGTCTTAGAAAATGTTATATCCAAAAACTCCTGTGCTGAATTCAGTGGAGCTGGGCTACTTCGTAGAAGCTCATGGTTTGCCCAAATGTTATTACCCTTTCACCTAGTAATCTTGTGGACATAACTGGGTCTAATTCTGTGTTTGGTGGTTATTTCAATGTATGGACACTAAAATGCTTAACAGACTGCAACTTATAAGTATTCTAGAGAAAAAATGCTTTTTAAAAAAAGCTCTATATACATTTTTATGTACTTGCTTCTCCTTCTCTTATTACACTTGCTTTTGTCTGCACATTGAAGAATTGTGATAAAAATGTTACTTTGTCTGGACAGGTGTTAACAAAATTCCAATTCTATTGTGTTCCATGATATGTCCTATTATGAGGAAAAAATAACTAACAAAATGCATGTATTGTTAGGTAGCTAATCCTAACAAATAGACAGACCTGTGTAACTAATTGATTTTTCACTTGGCTGGTAGAGCCCAAAAAATCTTTCTTTTTGTCAATGAAAAAAACCCAACTAACCAGCAAACCAACAAAAAAGAAACCCCCAAACCAACAAAAAACCCTGGAAATAAACAAAAGACGAGTTTGGTTTGTTTCCATAAATCTTAACTTGCTTGAAATGACCAAAGAAGCTTTTTAGAAAACAAAGGTTTTATTTTGGTTTGAAAATACAGAAAGGAAAAAAAAACAATGTGGCTTTGACCATTCTGGAAACAGGAAATTATTTTCCTTCATGATGATTCAGTCTGTAAATAATACTTGTACTGCACTGACATTCCAGCCTGTCCCCACAGTCCTGTCTGGTAATGCTGGAGCTGTGACTGGTATTGGTTACTCTCTCTGAGCCTGATCCTTCCCCCTATACCCATAAGCTCAGCCTAGCCCTGTCACCATGGACCAGACAGATCATGATGAAAAGCAAAAATAGCTGTTGTGTGATTTAATAGGATAATAAAATCACAGAATAATTTGAGTTGGAATGGACCTTTTAGGGGCCATCTAGACCAATGCCCCTGCAGTAAGCAGGGAAAACTTCAACTGGATCAGATTGCTTAGATGGTAAATATTGCATTATTTTATTGCAATATGGCAAAGCGACCAAATTCAGCTTCAGAAAGCATCTAGATATGTGTATGATACTAATATAAAATTATATCTGTAGGATATTATTACACCAGTACTAACATTTATGTGATTAAAATTAAGAAGGTGCTTAAGATCTTTGCTGGGTAAAGAATTTTAGGGGAAAAAAATGGTAAAAATTAAATGTACCTAGTTCTAGAGTCTACTAGTAATGGGCATAGTCTGATAGAAAGTCATACTGAAAGTTCGGGAGAAGAGGTTTCTGGTATATGAAGAGGCATTGTAGTTTTCTATTTCATGGAGAAAGAAGTATTAAAAGAGCAAATAAACACCTTTGCTTTTGATGTGTGCTTTCAGAGCACAGAAAGAGCTAATAGTTCATAGGGCATGTGTCATTACTTGTCAAGATCAACAGTAATTGGTTTAATTTTTTCCAAGAAAATACTTTGGAAAAGTAATTGGAAATCTGGGGAGGTAACAGAAATGATAGAAAATGAGTATAATTTTGATTTTTGAAAAGAAGAAAAGAAAAAGAATGACCATGGTAGTTATCACCTCCTGGGCCCAGCTGAAAACTGCATTGAAATAATGGATAAAGTACAACAAAATAATAATTAGGGAAATTCTGGATAATTTTATGAGCAAAATTAACACACGAGTTTATCAAATTAAAATACTTGAGACCCAAACCTTAAATCTTCACTGCATTGCACCTAATAAAGATTTCAACATCTACACAGAGATAGAGAAAAACAGATTTTTCCCACTAAGAAGTCAAGAATTCTCCCTGAAATGCCTGTTTAGTTATCCACAGAAGGTGTTCCGAATTGTGGGAAGACCCTACATCAAAACCCCTCTTCTGTGTATTTTGAAAAAGCTTTGAAACATGCATTTTTTGAAACAGAAAAATGTGTCACAATTTCTGAGTTATTATTGTTCAAGTGCTAAAAAACAATTTATTTGGTTCCTGGTATGAAAAGGGAGACCTTCTGATGTCCTGAAAATAGCCAGGAGATAGTAAGGATATTTCTTAGACTTTTAATTTTTCCTGGTTTGGCTGTCACTGATAAATAGATTTGGAGTGCATAGTTTGTTGTGGACACTGTCCTAGCTCTGGTAACAATATTGCATGCCACTGCAGTAAAGAATGAGCAATTTTGCATGGATATGACTGTATAGCCTCTAGATTTTGGAAAGACTTTTGCTATCTGTCTTAGCTGGGAATGTCATCAGTCAACTTGAGTCTTTGCCTGAAGGTGTAAACTCATGCAGGTAAAAATGACACATAGGCAACAAGTCTTTCCCCACCCCATTTCCAAATAAAAAAATTTCTAAACCATAGCCAAGTGACAGCAAACTATCATAGCTCTTCCATCCTCAAAGAGGGTACTAAATTATTTTGTTTGTCATGAGGCATGCTGGGCTAAAATGAGACCTTCATAAAGAAAACACAATTTTCACTTAAATGACACATTAAACCTCAAGATTTGAAAAGGCTGACAGATATTAAAGAAGTCATGCTTATTCACGTAAACTTCTCAGATGAGAAATCTCTACTGAGGTTTATAAAACGTTTCTCAGAAGTAAGAGCTACCTAGTGAAGTAAAAATTGTTGGGACCAACCCTTCACTTTCACCACCCTGTTCTGAACTACATAAATGATATTAAGGGTCATTATTAATAAATCTTACCAGTGGGGAAACTGAGATATCAAGAATTGATTTAATAAAGGTCACAGAATAAATCCTGGTATCAGAAGGTAGATGGAATGATTTCCAGACTTTTATTTTACATAAGAGTAACATTTTCCATCACAAGAAATTCATGTGTGTGTAAAGATTCTTAGAAATGCAGTAATAAATAAGTAAATAAATAACTATATGTATAGATATATGAGATCTGGGGATCTGAAGTAGGAACTTCTCTATTGCTTTAACTCCATCTGGCTGACAGTAGGAATGTGATTGGTTGCTAAGACTTTTTAATTAAGATGTATTCTGTGCCTACATGTTTTTGACTAAGAAAGAAAAAGGTAATAATCTACTTTTTAATTAATTTTCAAGGCTAGAAGAAACTCTGATTTGATCGTTGTCTGTATTTCAGCATGTGATGAGCCTACAGAGTTGTCCCATCTGAAACCAGGTTATCCCAGACAAAATCAGGACAGGGATACAGAAAATCCATTATGAGCTGGAGGGAAAAGGAACAACTGTTAACAATAGACAGACTGAAAGCCAAAATTGTACTCACTAAATAGCCATTTAGCTAAAAGATCTGTCCACAGAGGGACCAAAGGTAGGAAGTTTATAGGGAGTAGGAGATATTTTAGTTCTGAGTTTTCAAACTTCAGTCAAAATAGATAGAAATAGAAAGACCTACAAAAACATTCACTTAAATTTCATTCCTCATTTCCAGGTGAGAGTCAGATATGATCCCTTTAAAGTATTTGGGACCTTTATGGTTTTAGAGAAAATTAAATAAGAACAGATATGCTTCAGAAGACTTTAAACGGAGGTGTGTTATGCTATGTTCTTAGCTACAAAGCATCTGTTTAGTCTAGAGGGAAAAAAAAGGAAAAGAAAAAAGAATGAAGAGAATTTCATTAAACAACCAACCAATGAACCTCTATCTCCCTCCTCTCAAAACAGGGAGAAAAGAAAGTTTGAAAAAGTTTAACAAAGGACCAGTTTTCGTGGAAGTTGCTCACTCTGCTGATTTACACTAGTTGAAAGGCACAGTTCAATATAAAGAAGAATGAAAAAAGAAAATATCATGATAATGAGCTTTTACCTAGATCTCAAAGCTATTTCCTAAGCTTTGTTCTGCGGGATGCACCTGGGCTGCAATAACCTAAAGAGAAATAAGAAAGGATGGGTTCTGTAGAGGTACAACAACTTGCTGTACAACATATGGAAGAGAGAGGAACCTTAGTAGAACTGTTGATTTCTGGATGGTTGGGAAAGAAAATCAATAACACATCCCTAAGTCATATTACAGTGTGCAAATGCTGACATTATTGTGAATCAACATGTAATACTATAGCATTAAGTTTTAGCTTGTAGTCTCCTTAAGGAAGCTTTCTCTTGTAAGCTCTCTGGGACTTAAGGGTAAATTCCTTCTCTGTTCCATGAACAAGACAGAGCCCTGGAGTTTGCCAAAGGCCTGGGGCTTTTCAGCAGCAACGTAACACAAACAATTTTGTGGTGATATCTTTAACCTCATTGAAGGCAATTATAAGTTTTGGGTGAGTCAGGTTTCATTGTCTGCTGCACTAATGCAGTCCTTCAGTCAGCACTCAGAATACAATAATAAAATGCAATCAATGACTGCTTCGTACTTGCGAGCACAAATCCTGGGAGATGCTAGATAAGCTGCCAAGAATCTCAAGGGATGGCAAAGTTGCTGTGGACTTTGCACAATTCTGATTTCTAATTGAACTCTTACACTGACTTTAACTTTTGTTTTAAGAAGGGTTTTTTCTTCCATTTTTTTCTTCTGCTGATTTTGACTCTGTCAGAGCGTCTGTTTAAAAATGAGGATGCTACAAGTAGTTGTGACAGTGCCTCCATAGTTTTCCATTGAGCCAGACTCATGATATTCTTCCCTATTCTCAAATTTAAAAACCTGATGAGACTGAAATGAGTTGTCATGAGGTGACCTGCAAGGAAAGGTAAACCTTTTCTCAGAATCCTCCCAAAGTCTGATGTCATAATGGAGTAAAACTACATATGATAATGTACTATGATAATAACATAATTTCTTTCTGCAATTTGGCTTATCCAAAAGCGAGCAGGATTGTCTTTTCGACATAACGAAACACCTCTGTAAAAACAGGTTTGAATAGGAAAAAACCCTGCGAAAAACTCTTTTTACTTGGGTCCAGTGTTTTTTTCTCCCTCTACTGGATGCTGGGATTTGACTTTGGGTACCAAATACATCATTCTTAAGTGGAAAAGAGATGGGAAGGAAAAGAGGAAATTTGTGGAATCATTTACCCCACTATGAATATAAAAGTGAATAATAATGTGTCTCACAGTGAAACATACTCAGTTTGAAATTCTAATTAAATATATAGCCAGTGACCCTGGAAACACCTCTTAGAGCCACAGGAATTGAGAGATGCCCTAGAAAAGTGGGCCCATGCTGCCTCCCTGCAAAGAATCACAGAATGCCAGAACAATACCTAAATTATTATCTTTCAAACTCTGTCCATATGTAAGAACAAAATTACTAGGGAAACACTTGCTAGTTATTGCTGATTCAGAAAGAAAAGCAAGTGTGACATGATGTAAAACTGCATGTTGAAATCAGGGTGTACATGGATTTGCTTTTAAACTTGACATGCTTAGGGACTGTGTAGTTAGGGCAGAGTAAAATCCTCTGGGAATTATTAGCCACCATCACATCAGCCAACCTTTCTTGATTGACTGGGTCTCCGAAGCTGCAACAGAGCAAACAACAGCATTTTCCTGTATTCTGATTTTCCCTTGCTGTTACAATTGGATATATTGAGGGTGAAGACATGCATCCTAGTGAAGCCTCTTGGTGCCTAATAACAGATGTTTCTATATACAGGCAAGTGGTATCCTATTATTCTCTACATCCTCTGTGCAGGGAGAGGGGAAAGATAGACTATTAGGAAAAAAAGGCTGTATTCATTATTTCTTGGCCTTAAGAAAATGTGCCCATCAATCCATCAAAAACAAATTTTATTCTGTAATATTAACGTTTAAGGCTATGCTCTTCTGGCATATTGATTCTCCATAGGCAGAAGAACTCTGAAATGGAAACAATTTTAGAAATGTAGTTTTCAGTTTTCTTAATATTGTATGTTCCTGTTATGAAAGAAAATGGCTTTTCCTTCCCCTTTCTCTCTGTCTACACTGTATATAATAGTCACAGAAAAGTGGGCCAAGTTTATCTCCTGTACAAGTCCAAGGACCTTATATCTCTGTGAAATTTCAGCAACCCATTTGTTTCTTAAATAATTAAATACCATCGTGTCTTTATCTATAAATATTTCAATAAAATCCTGGCCCAAAGTCAGGGTTACAATTAGGATTTCTTTTTTTATTTTTCATTGAGCCCCCACATGCAGGACAACAGTCGGGTCAGGATGTTGGTTAAACATATGCTTATCTTGGGCTGTGCCCTTAGGAATTTGAACATTTACTGCTTCTGAAAGATGGAGTTAAATATGTGCTGAAAGTTTTACTTAATTTGTATAATTGGGGAATGTTTGGGCAATGGCAAGTAAAATCTTCAACTGCTTTGGAACCAGAATCTTGTATTTGAATGAGCACTGGAGATGAGCGTTGGAGAGTGTTACTGAAATAAAAGATGTGGTGTTGGACAAAGTTCTGGGGAACTAAACTCCAGATCTCTAAAGTTGAGGCTGGAATTGAGATGGCAACTAAAATCTCCTCACGTCTCTACATCTGGTGCCTCTATATTGTGGGTAACATACATGAATGCTTCCACTGCCAGTGCTTCTAGTATGTGACGTGGTTTGAAATCTGGTTTTCCCTGTAGGGGAACAGAAGGTTTAGGTCTCCAGCTCTGTCAGTTTGACGCCTCTTGACAGCACAGACCTCCCACTTTGGCACTGTGTTTTTTTAGCTTTTCTGTCAAATATCTCCTGCTTTTTGAAGAAAGAAATCACTTAATTCATTATGGCTGAAATTCAGTCCTCTACAGATAGCCAGCATATGATCTGTGCAACCCTGGGGCACTGTCTGCCAAGATCTAACAAGGGCCTGCAAAAAGGACTTGGTAGACATTTTAGAGGTGACTGGATCTTGTTCTGGACCACTGCCTTCAAGAGAACTTCAGTGCAGGGGAAGGAAATGCACATGAAATAATATCACAGATTTTATCCAATATGCTGTTATTTATATAACAGCTCCTGATAACCCACAGAAGGTCTCTAAGCCTGACTTATCATAGAAGATCACGTAAACAGGAACGCTTGATAGACAGCTGTTCTCTTGAGCCAATAAAAAGAACAAATGTAGCTTGTTTATAAACTCTGCTAAAATAAGATCTAAATGGCATTAAAAGAAAAAAGAGAAGAAATCCTATTTATACACTCTGCTTCCATACTCAATAAAAGTCTGCAGGCTAAAAGTGTGAAAAGCCTTCCACCATACGGGTTTGCGAAACACATGGAAAAATAAAGATGTGTGTGTTTACAGAAAATATCCTGAACTCTCAGGCTGCTCTCAGCACCCCAGTGATAATCACAGTTGACAAGTTCCATGGTGTCGCTGCACGACTCATTATGTCAAGCATCCATCTTGGCTCAAAGATTTTGTACATCCCTGATCACATATCGCTGCTGAAATTAATTCTGAAATTCACAGGAGAGAGAGAAGTGCCATGTAGACAAGGCAATAAAACTTAGGTGGAAGGAAAACTGGTTCCAGCACTACTTCTGCAGTGCTGTGGAAAAACATGATTCTTGACATCCATCTATTAATGGTGGACAGCACCACACATATATTTGTGAACAACTCCAAGGTATAATTGTGGGATTTTGAAACTTCACATAGTTTCACAGAGCTTCCCAATTTGTCCACCTCTGTCACCAAATGGATCATGGTACAAAGAAACTTCTTAAAATTTTGAGGCTTTTAGTCACATAAATGATGCTGTGACCAAGATTAAACACTAAGTTATCCATGGTCCATTCCTGTATCCTTGCTCTGGAGCTCACAATGCAGTTTAGGATGGCATGTGCTTCAAAAGTGACACTTATTTCCATGTAGTTTTCTCTAGTATCTATACCTGGTGTTATTTTAGAAGGTGGATTGACCACATGTAAATTAGAGATATGATTGGGAAAGCACAGTAATGCCTGATGCTTAATCAGGAGAGTACTATAGGGGGAAAACCAATGCAGCAGAGATGTGCATTCAATGTATGCCAAGTGATTAAGTGGTGATTAACCAGGGGTTGAAATTCAGAGTTGTAGACTTTTAATAAAGTGTCAAATAAAGATTCAAAGGAAAAAGATAGAATAGCCAAAGAAGAAAATCAGTAAGCTTTTATTTTATTACTGTCTTTTTATTCAGAGTAAGGGTTTTTTAAGTCTCATATATATGTACTCTCACGTAAAGTCCTGTAATAGAGATGGGCATTTAGGATACAATATTCAAATGCACTTCATGGATTTGAAAGCCTGCCTGTTATCAGGTTGTTTTTAATGTTACCAAACTTTGCAATGCATTAAACAGGATCCTAACTATTTACAGTATCACTTATAAATAGAAACCTTGGTTACATCATTTGTCTTAGCTATATTAAAACTCCACTGCAAAGCACTTAGTAGCTTCACAAACCACTGATCACACTCTGCAGACCTTATCCAGCTTGGATAACAATTACTTGGGAAAGTAGTGTTACTGAAGTCAATGGATGGAGACATTGATGTTACTATGCTATGAATGTGGGTCATAGAATCAAAACCTGTGGTAGCCAAACTACTTCATAGACTCCAGAAGACTTATTAACATGCAGTGGAAGTTCTCAAGGTGGTTCTACTCTCCAGAGCTAATGATTCATGCCAGGTATTGTCATCATGCTTTGAGGGCTGTTCAACTGCAGTCCATCTCATAAGATGCAAAGGATTTCATTTCTGGATAGCACCACATGATAAGTTTTAACTCCTCTTATGGACAGGAAGATGTGGTAATTACCTAAAACCAGCATGTGGGAATAAAAGTTCCCCTTCAGGAAAAAAGCGGGCAATGAAAAGTAATAAATTACCTGTATGGAATTTTTTTTTTCTCAGCCTAAGGACTGAGCAATCATGGGAGCTTGACAACCAGCCCCAACTACCCCTGTATTTGCATGGTGTTAAGGTGTCAAATTACTGCTTAACAGTCCACATGCAGCTGTTTCATGGTGCTTTCCAAATGTTTCATTGCAAAGGGAGAGAAGAAATATTAAGCATCTTTCTCCCAGCTGATGACTTCTAGCATGGGAACTGCTGTGATAAGGTGGCGACTTTACCAGGAACATACCATGCCAAGTGGAAAATGAAAGACCAACCAAACAGTAAAATATCTGTTACAGCCAAGCTGACTAAAGACACTAAAGTGGAAAGGCATTCTGTGCAGAGAAAGTATGGCTTTCACTACTGCAGCTTCAACAAATCTTGTTAATTTTCATGAGTGTAAAGAGTGAGTGAATATAAACACTCTTATCATGCAGTGAAATAGGTACTTTCTGAACGTGTGACATGGAGTCTCTCCTTTCCTTGCTTCAGCTCTCTGGGAAAAAAATCATGCTTTCTCAAACATGGATAATCTTACATTTATTTTATTTCTTACACTAAATTTATCCCTTGAGGTTGCAAAAGGGTTCAACCTGTCCTCAGTCTGAAAAGTGGGAAACTTACCTCTACAACTAATGAAAAGTAAAGTTACAGTGAGGCTCTGACAGCTGTGGTTCAAGACAAGTGTAAGTTTTTTCGTAGCAAGAGTGCTAAGTGAAAAGCTATATTTATGATGATCTTGATAGAATCCCTTCCACTTTTGGCCGTTCACACCCTCTATATCTCCTTTCTCTCTCTATCTCCTTTCTTCTTGATCATTTGGCTAGCATCTGGTTACTGAAACTCACAGAAATCACTTTTTTAAAGGGTTGACTCTAATAAACCTGCTTTGCCTCTAATCCAAGTTCAGATGGAAAACTGATAAACATAGGCATTGTCACCAAGAAAATGATAATTGCGTATCCACTAGTTCTGTAAAAAATGTGTCTTTCTCTCATCTTAGTAGTTAGATCAGTTCTTCTATCCTTTGCACTAGAGTTCTTCAAACTTTCTTTTGATGAAAACTTGCTCAGCTTGTCTTCTACAGCTGGGAATACAGATGTAACACTGAAGTGGAGAAGTGTCAAAGCTAGAGCACAAAACGTTTCCTGAACATAGCAAGGATAGGAAGAATGTTACCTTTGCCTACTCTCATTGTTGATTCCTGTTTCTTCTGGTTTCCTGTGCATTGTTCTCACAGGAATGTGACTTCTAACAGAAAGAACTATTGCCTTTAGAGCCTACAGTATGCTCTCTGATCTCAATTTTGGGCAGCTAAGGGGATTGTATTCATGCTCTACCGTTGTAAATATCTTTTTAAAAAAAACTCTTTGTGTTGAATTGCTTGCTGCATTCATGTAAATCAGCCAGAGGTGAAACCTGTGGCCACTGACAAAGACATACCCTTTTTTTCATCTGCCATTGCCGCTTCCTGGCCTGCATTGCTGGGCACCATTATCAGGAGAGACTTGTTTGGAAAAGCAGATGCCACAGTGTAACAGTCATAGCCCATTTACAAATCCAACACAGGTGGCTTAACATAATAATAACAATGAAAAAAATCAAACATAAAATAATGGGAAAATATGTGTATTGTTTGCTCTGTTTGACATCATAAAAAAGGTGCACACTTGGGATGTTTATGCCCCAGATTGTTATTTTCTGATAATGTACCTGGTTAAAGTAAAGTTTTCCCTCTGGATGCATATATAACGCTTAGATAAGAACAATTCACAAAATCCTATTATAGTGCTGCTGTACACAAACACATTTTCAAATGCTTCAGATAATATCAGGTACGTATATACAAGAGAAAAAGGTATTTCTAGGAATATCATTATTGGTGGCATATCTGTTTAAGTTCCCATATGCACTGGTGGCTCTTTCTTTGAGTCAGACACTGAAAACATAAAAAGAAATACATTTGATTTTTTAAATGACAGCTTTTTTTATACAAACAAACAAAGAAAGACAAAGTTTTAGTGTTCTTTCTCCCCTCTAGCTACCACAATTCCATCTTTCTACCCGGAAAGAAAAACACCACCTTCAGACCTCCTAGATATTCTATTCCTTTCAGTATATGTTTAGTTCAATCCAAGGGGAAGAACACATGAAAATTTTCAACTGTCAGAAAACATAAAATGTAATTGTTCCTTGCTTTTGAATAGATACCTAAAAAAGTAAAATGTCTATATCTTACAGGCTGGAAGACACTGCTTTATTGCTGTAACACCACCCTGAAGGACTTGGAGTTCTTTGCCCAGCACTGAAGAAACCAATAGCTGCACTGTTGAACCACTAAATCTGTGTTTCTACAGACCTGTGCTATAACATTTATATTCATCACAGACTTTTTTTCATGACCCCATGCAAACCATTTCACCTATCTTTGTCATCAAGACAGGGGGGCAGTCCTGAAGAAATTTCTGGGTTTGCCTCCAGGTTGCATTTGTCAAGGCATTGTCTCTCCTTGTGTTTCCATTTTCCCAGCTGTTCTTAATGATTTTAAACCCAGTACTAAAGGACATTGAGACATACAAACCCACAGCAGAATACCAGAGGGGGAGTGCAATCACTGCTGAACCTTGAATACCTCTAGACAGCACTGAAACATCTTCTTAGCAGAATTTACTCTGGGTGGTTAGTAGTTTGCTGGAAAATTTTAAGATAGCTTTGTAATTGTTTTAAATCTCCTATGTTTAAAATAGGTTTAAAAGTATCTGGGTGTGTATTTTACTAAAATATTCAGGCTATTCAAATATTCAAGCTAATTAAAAATAGTCTACCCTGGTCCTATTACTTTCATCCAAGAATCGGCTGTACATGTTAAGGGAGGATAATACCAGAGGCAATAGAACACACAGTATTATATGAAGACTGAAAATCAGCTTGTATAATTATAACATGTTTTAGCTTTCACTGTTTTCAACTATACTTGGCAATATATTTATAAACATTGAATATTTTATAGCTATTATGGAAAAAAATCTTTCAAAAAGAAAACATTAACATCTTTTTGGTAGATTTAAACTAGAGCTTAAACTAGAATTGGTATAAGCATTACATTTTGTGCTTTGTATAGAATATTTAATAAGAGTTCATCATTATAGAGTTCTAAATACAATGCAGTTGTAAAACTTAGAACCATTTGGTCAAGAATCAAGCTACTGACATGAATATCTCCTCAAAGAACAAGACTCCTTGTACTAGACATCCAGCTGGTATAGACATTATCATAATCTCACAAAACCAGATTTTTATAAAATATGCTTTAGAAAGAATCTTGACTTTCAAAAATGTAAAGAGCAAAGAGGAATGCAAGGGTATGTTAACAGAATATATCATAAACAGCTCTCATTTCACACTATAAAAAACTTCTTGTTGCACTAAAATCAAAACTTTCTGATGATTTCTTATTGAATGTGTTTTCTTCTAAAAATTATCTCAGCCTTTCAACCTTAAGAAACACATATTTATAGCTCCAAAAGGCTCTAAAAAAGAAGGTTATCACATCTGTATTACTTGTGTTTTATTCTTACAGATGCTTTTTTTTTGATCTCCTGATAACCATGAAATAGTAAAATTCTTCTGAGACATCAATCTGTAAATATTATATTTTAGTTTTTTCATGATATGGGCCTAACCTGTAGCAGTAGCTGAGGCAGTTATTGTAAAATAAAATTGGGGTTAATTTTGCCACATTTTACTCCCCATGAGAAAGGAGTCTAATGTAAACTAGCCTCATAGGCTCCCCCTGTAATAAGTGCAGGATGTTTTTATCCCTTGTGACACTTGTCATCTAAATGTTTGGTACATAACATGAAGCCAACCAAAACACAATCTTCTGCAAGTACCTGTCTGACATAGGGGACATCTTAACTGACCTTTCCAATGAGATGCAAAATCCACCCAGCCGAAGACAAGTGAGATGAACATTCCTGCAAGTCAGTAGGAAAAGGCTGGTATCCTCATAGGGTTCTTTCTGAGGGGAGATTTTGTCCAGCTACCCTAAACAACTAAACTTGCAGAGACATTTTATTTAACAGCCTTCAAAGGCTTATTTGTTTCTCTCAGAGAAATGAGACCCTGCTCAGTGTGTCTTTTCAGAAGGAAAACAATTTAGGAACATGTAAAGTTTAGTTTCATCATCTTTACTTATGAAGCCTACATAAGCCTTATCTGGCCTCATGGACAAAGAAGAACTACCGTTGTGAATTTTGACTAGTTATTTAACAGGAAACCTTTGACATATAAGGCTGAATGCTGTTATATAGTGTACAACATATCAGATGAATACTTCAGTAAGACCTTGTATTTGTTATTTAGCACTGAATGTACTAATTAAGGCATATCTATGCTGAAGATTAGGTTGAAGAAGGAGAGAGCTCGTTATGCCCATTGTTCAGTCAAAGCAGTAATGTGCTGAATAGTAGTTCTACTGAACAAAATGTAGTGTTCCTTCTTAGTGCTGCTTATTAATTTAGATTATTTCAACCAAAACCTTACATGTTCTGATAACAGAAAAGTTGATCCACTCTTCTTGCTTCCAACTGATGTTATAGGTGTAGCTTTTCTTACCAACAGTGAAAAACAAAAGAAAAAAGAGCTCAAGCTTGGACACAGGGGTTACTAAAGTAAACAGCAATGTTCTTACATGGTCATTCAATTTGGAAAGCCCTCTTGAAAACAAAGTCTTAAAAGACTATTATGAGAAGCGTTAGACTGTTCCCTTATTCTCTTATAAAAGGGAAGTTAACTGCAATTTACTCAAAACAGAATTTCAGCTTGTACTGATCCTCATGAAACCAAGTGGTTCGAATAAATGCAAAAAGTTAAAACCTTGCCTTGAAAGTTGAAAGGAACTCTGAGTCATTCTTACCAGATACACATACATACAAAAGCTAGTTGTAAGTGTCCTACATACGCATTAAATTGACTTCACAGTCCTGAGCTATGTTTCTAAAGCCATGGAGGTGTTAAGGAGTAGATGAGAGGAGCTGATTTTAAATCCAGTCAAGCCTGAAAGAGACGCACATTTTTCCCTGCCTAAAGTAAGAGAGAAGGTTACAAAAGCCTCTAAAATAAAGAGGCAGCTCTCCTACTGCTCAGCTTTATAGTATGGCCAACAGCTCTTCCAGTTGACTCCTGGGAGTTTTTAGCAACCAGACACCTAAGAACAAGGACTGAGAACAAAAGGCAGTACAACTCAACATAAAACAGCAGTATTCAATAACTCAGCATTATTCCTACCATGTGATGACATCACTGAGATGACATTTGCAGAGGTGATGTGCAGCTGGAAAGCTTTGCCACAGAACTTAATTTAAATTCTCTTTGAACAATTTTACTGGGATGTGGAAATGCTATTGTCATGTACATGGCTGAGGGCTTCTACTCTTTAACGCCAGCTTTTTAAGAATATATATTCCTGTCCTGGAGAGGGCATTGAGGCTAAAATTTGGTAAACAAAGATAAGTAATGAGATTTAATACAGATTTAAGGTTCTTTATATTCATTGATTTGCCTGCCTCAAGACAACTGCTTGACTGGCTTCTTTTGATTAACTGACTTAAAGGCTTTCTTTGGTTTCATACGATTTATTTAAGATTAGTCATATTTGCCCACTTAAAAATTGCTGAGGTTCTCCATGATATACCAGAGAGGATTCAGCAACTCTTTAATGAATTTTGCCCATCTGTAAATTACTTAGATTACCTGTGGTACAGTATTATTTGTCTGCTACTAATTTTGATAATAGAGTACTTGGTTCCCTGAAGAGTCAGCTTACTCTCCAAGGGGTAATATCACTCAAAAACCCTTTATAGAGAAATATGCTGGAGACTGAAGTCATCAGTTTGTGTACTGTTTTGCTTTTAATGTAAGACTCCTTTTCTGAGAATGAAATGATCATAGTAAAGAATCACCCATTTTTTCTTTTTTTTTTTTTCTTTAATTATGACGAGACAAAGAATCCAGTTCAAGAGACTAAATGAAGGGAATCCACCCTGATTCACCATCCAGAGAGACAGATATTAAGTTTTAGCTTCTACCTTTAATAATTCCTTCAGATTATAAATGGCCTGAGAAATTTGAGGTAAAATGAAGTTATATTCAGGAACTTGACATAACTCTTCCTTCTAGACTCACAAGTGTTATTAGTAATCAAGAGTACTCCATGGTCATCTTTAGTTTGATTATTAGTTCTTGCTAAACAGGAACTCTTTTTATCAGGGATTTTCTTTTCACTTTAGGAAATAGGTAACTATGAACCAGCAAGTGTGACACCGTATCAAGCTAATTGGAAGGAACTGTAATCAAGAACAGAACTGGCAGACAAGTATATGGTTATAATGTAATGTGAAAGAGGCAACACAATTTTTATAGGAGGTAGTTATCCCTTACAAAATTTATTATAGTGTTTTTAAAGAGTCAGCAAGCATATGGATAAAAGCACACTTGGATTTTTGAAAAGTCCCTTACCAAAGGCTTGTAAAGAAACTAGGTTATTGCAGAAAGAAATATGAAATACTTTTCTTGGGTTAATAACTACCTAAAGAACTAGATGTGAAGTGCAGGAATAAATGGTCAGGCTTTTTATTGGAGGCAGGTGACCAAGCAAGTCCCACAGGGATCCTTTCTGTTGCAGTAGAGACAGAATCTGTTGATGGCATTGAGATAGTCAGAGTAATAAAAATAAATCTGACAGCCAGAAACACAGATCTCATAATGCTGAATGATAGGGCAACAAAATGGCAGGTGAAATTCAATGCTGATAAATGCAAAGTAATTAAAAAGGGGTAGAAAACCCCTAACTTCACAGACACTGTACTAGAATGTGGTGAACTTGATAGTGCTGGATGTACAGCTGGGCTTGATCTCAAAGGTTTTTCCAGCCTAAATTATTCCGTGATTCTGTAAAGTCTGCAAATGACATGCAGAGTGGAAAATGCACATGAATTCTCAGTATTTCTCACAGTATTGGACCTAGAAGGCAAGAAATTATATGATCCAGAGAGAGATTCAAACCTCTACTAAGCATCAGAAAGACAAGCAGTTACTAGAGACTATGAAACAGAATCTGTGTAGCGCTCCTGTGCATTGAACTCATGTGAGCAGATAGGTACCTGTCCATATAAAGTATGATGGTGACTTATTTTTCTTCATAATGTATACGTAAGAGTAATATATATCTATTGAAATGTACACCTGCTTTGTTTCTCTTTATACATGCATATATTTTTATAGGGCTATCAAGGAAAGCTTCAGTTCCTGACTTCTGAGGTGCTTAAGGAAAGAATTTCACCGGATAGAGAACTCTAGCTTTTGCTAGTGTGAGAAAAGGGCTCTTCTTTTGTATTCTTCTTTAGTTTTGAGTGACATGCAGGAGAAAAATGCAATGAGCCACACAGCAATCTCTTTATCACCAAGCAAACCCAGAGCAGACATAGCAAAGACAGCTCCATCACTTGTAAGTGTGCAGCTGAGAGCACACCCTTGCCACACCAAGTTTGATGAAATCTTGCCACCTCAGAGCTTCTGGAATAAGAGATTATAGTCATATGACTTAAACTCTGAAAGTTTCTGACATTTAATATCAGTAATTAAGAGTTCAGATTGGTGGCTGGATCAATAATCCCTTGCAGTTATTGATCAGAAGCTGCCGCCCTGCCAATCACAGAGCACAGTTGACCTTATGAAAGCTGATATCTGCTTCCAGCACTGTCCCTGTACCACCTCCTTATGGCCTACGTGCCTCAGAAGTGCTTAAAAAGATGTGCACTTGCTGTCATCAAGATCTGCTCTGACAGGAGGCTTCTGGGACACCCAGCAGCGGCTGTCTGCTGCAGCTCACTCGGATATGGAAAAATCTTCAAAGGCCTGAAAGACAGGACCACTGGGGATGGGCTTCTTCCCCCACGGACCGATCCGCCTCTCAATCTGCCACCTATCTGCTGCCAACCCAGAGCAGCTGTCCCCTCTCCCCAGACTGAGGCAGCACCATCCTTTCTCTCCCACGCGTAAACATAAAAGTGCCTGAGGCACCCTTTGCAGCCCAGACAATTCAACATACCATAGGGTGAAGCCTCTCCACCATCCCTCCCTGCTGACTGCTGCTGATGAGGCATCTCTGGGCTCCTCAGGACAGCACTGTGCTCCAGCATGTGGATGAGGGCACTTATTTTGGTGTGCAAAAGGCCCTTAGGTAGAGAAATGACCCACTGAAAAGGTTAGATGGTCATCAGAGTAAATTTTTCACCATTGGATCTCTAATATTTCCCATAGGATTTCCCATCTGAGATGCAGGATAAGCAGCAAAGTTGCTGTCAGTCGTTAAAAAAATTAATATACATATACATTATAATGAAAAAGTATTATTAATGTAATATCTCAATGTAGTATTTTACAGAAGTCTTCTTTCCAAATAAAACATTGAATTTTCATTCAGAAACAATAATTCTGTGGGACAACCATTCCCACTCAGTGGTTTTACTGGAGAACACAAATATCTTAATTCACAAATCTTCCTCTTGGACAGTGTCTGCCATGGTTAGCTGTGTTGAGGGTGTCTTTTGCCTTAGTATCTCTTTTCTTAGCATATAGAAGCTCTAAGGTGCAATGGGAAATGTAGATCAATCAGACAATTTAGCCAATTAAGGAGAATGAACACATGAAAAATTCCATAAGACCTGTTGAACTTGTGACTCCTATGAAACACTCAGGTGAAATCCTGAATTAAAAAATTACCAGATCTTTATTTTTAAAAGGTTGTAAAACTTTTTCAGAAAAAAAAATCAACAAAGAAAAACCACAAACCCTAGAATATCATCCATTTTTCTTACCAGCTTCAGTAGTACTAAAGGGATCCTGTCACCCCTGCCATTTCTTTCACTGTCACCTGCCAAGTGGGTCCCAGTCAATTAGCTTGGAGTTTTAAAAGATTCACAAGCGAGTGTTCAGAGTCTTCCCACTGCTAAAAAATACACTTTATCTTCTCTGCCTTGTGCTGTGCCACGAGTGGCACGTGACAGTGTTTCACATCCTCCTCCACACAATGCAACTCTACAGCCTGGTTTAATACCAGGAGAATTAATGAGGAGAATTAATAGTTATTTAACTTTTTGGACTAACAATGGATAAGTATTTTTAGACTTGGAGATATCTATAGATCCGGATTTTAGTCTTTAGAGATATTAGTGTCACATAAGGACTTAGATGTTAAAAGAAAATTTGATTAAACTTTAAATTAAGAAATATCTTAAGAAGCAGGTGCCTGTGGAAAGCAGGAGAGGAAGGCATGCTGGTTATCTTTCCTCTCTTGATACAGCTCCCATCTGAGCTGACCCTTCTGAGACAGGACCTGTAGTCAGTGCACCTCCTTCAGTAGGCAGCTGGGAGCAGTAGGAGCTGGAGAATGCATTAAGTCTGCTCAATCAGCTAATGAAAATTAGCTCTGCTGATCAAGTTCAGTATGTTAGTGGCTGAGTGCAGCGAGACTTAGTTATGGATGAGGAAAAGTCACTATGTTTGTCTCCACTGTATGCTGCCCAATTAAGCTCAGTCATTATGTTTATCCTAATTCAGCACTAAGCTTCACCTTTCCTTGGCAGAGAGTATGACATGCAGCAGCAGCACAGAGGAGAGAGGATGGGCTGATAAGGCTTTGAAAGTATGTTTCATAGGGAACACCCTGCTGGTATATTGTTGGACTAAATGACCTTAAAGGTCCCTTCCAACACAAACCTTTTGGTGGTTCTGTGAGCTGATCAGTCTAAACCAGAGCCTTGACACTCACTGTCAGATACAGCCACTCACAGGAAGGCTGTGTTTCACCGTATCATATTTTAAATGGAAGACTGAATGCACACTCAAGATCTGACACCTGGGCCCACCTAGCCAAACATAATGATTTTGACTTTTCTGTGAACCATAATATGCAAATACTGAGATAAAACTTCTGTCCACACAATAACTTAATAAATGGGAACAGGGTCTACATTGAAAGGTTTCCATTTTTCTCTATGATTTGCTCAGTCCCTAAGGTACCCAATATTTCCACCATGGACACCAGGCATTCCACCTATCTCCAATTACCCTAGTCGATACTTCAGGAAAGGAAAAGAAATTGCTTCAAATCACTTCAAAAAGACTGAGGGCTTAAAAGTTAGTTACTGTATTCCTGTGTGAACACTTTCTTTTCTGTACCTTTGGATAAAAGAGAGCTTTCTCTAGCAGAAGAATTTGTCAAATGCTTTGAGGATGTCTACTGAGCGTGACTTATATGTGAAACAGACATTCAGCTGTTTACTATCCCCAAGACCTAGTCATTTTTGGCCAAGTCTAGGAACACATACAGTTGTCCTGTGACACTTTATGGTATCAAACAAGATCCTTCCAAGAGTTCCAAGATCTCTGGACTTAGAAAAGTATTTCCAAAGTTGAATGTTTTAACTTTTCTGCCAAAAATAGCAGCAGGTACTAACATCATCAGTGTTTGCTACACTCCTTTTCATGCAGCGGCCCACTGGGACCAGGGATGGATGTTTGTTCCTGGAGCTTGCCTGGGTAAAAGGGTGCTTTTTTCTTGGGTGGTAGCTGAGGGTTTGAGTCTACTGTGGATGGGTAAAACATGGTCTTTCCCATGCCCATGTGAATGTACCAAACAAAAGGGTTTTTATCATGTACTTTAAAAGTTTTTTTATCAAACAAGAAAGATGTCATGAAGTCACGCATTTTTTTTGGTTGGAGTCTTGCAATCAGATACTTAAATTCCTGGTTGATTCCTATGGGACATGCACAGCCTCATTATTGGTGTTATTACTTCCCATAGTACTTCCCATTGTACTGTCCCACAATGCCATCTATGTGTTTTGGTAAGGTCTCTCAACAAATCAGACTGTTCTCACTGTTTCCCTTGCAAGGAAATTAGAAAGGATTCCCATACAGGAGGAGCTTTCAGCAAAACTCACTGAACAGGAGGAAAGGCTCGGGATCCAAGGGATGATCCAGAATGTGAGGGGGCCGTAAATACTTGTTATCCATGCTAACCCTTCTGCTGTCATGGGCTCCTTATTGCCATTACCTGTGCTAAGAAAACGTAGCCAGCATGCGTGTGCCTTTCCTTATGCTGTGAATATACCTTAATTTTTTTGTGCAAACACACACTCAGCTGTTCTGCTCCTCAGCACCCCATCTGCAAAGAAGGAGATGACAACACTTTCCCATCTCAGAGATCCTCATAGTGGAGGCTGTCGTGATTTCAACAGATGGTGCCTTCGAATTTAGGGGAGGAAATCAGCTGGTAATCTGGATTTAGAGAGCTACACACACTTCATTTCATGCATCACATTGGGACAAACCTCCTGGAGCCTGCTTCTCAGGTTGGGATCTTGCCCAGGGGAGGGCTGTGTAGATATTTCATTTCCCATAGTGGCTATTTCAATTTTAGGCCCTTTTCTGAACAGGGAAAAATGTCTTAATTTTACAAATAATGGCAGAATGCGTCTAAGCCAGGACAATTTAGATGGATAGGTTTTGGCTGGTATTTAAGAACTGTAATAAATAATCTCCTCCTCACCCACGCCTCCCCCAGAAATCTACATATCTTTGTGCATATTTTATAACAAACCCTAATAAAGAAATAATCCAAAACGGCACCTGTTAAAAA
>JAWWLV010000100.1:65345321-65359640 GCA_035041135.1 Platyrinchus mystaceus
ATAACCCCAAAATGTAGGTTATTGAAATATGAGTGTAATATAGAAAAGATAGCAGTGCTGATATTAATGACCTATCTGTCTCCTGGTGCACTTAAAAAGTCTCTCATGTATTTTATTTTATTTTTTATTAGAAACTGTATCATTAGCTCTGAAGATCTTACTCAGAAGGGCAAAGAGAAAGATCTGACTTTTTAAACCCAAATTCAAACAGACTTTTTACTTACTTAAAAAAAAAAAAAAAAAAAAAAAGATTTTTCATAAACATTTTTTTCCCCTCTGGCTGGAATATTAGGACAGTATATTAAATTTCTGCCCCCAATTCCACAAAAGGAAGACCCAACTACATTTACATAATAATGTCCCTACTGTGCTTTTGACAGATGGGTTTCATCGACACAGACATACTGTTAAGGGCTTAGCAATAGATTAAAAAAACAACAACAATAGAGTGTAACATAATAAAAGTGTATTGTAATGTACATCATAACTTTTGGCCAAGGTTAAATATCCAGTTGGTGTATGAAAGTCGTATTCCATTAGACAAAATAGATGTCACGCAGGAAAGCATTAAAGATGAGTTGACTGAGCCATTTGTTTTTATTTATATTACATTATATTTTCCTTGATTCTATTTATGCAGTAAGTAAAAAAAAAAAAAAAAAAAGAAATCCTCCAGTTCCCCTTTCTCACCCTCACTACCTCACTACAATGTTCTTGACAATGAGTGTCTCCACGTGAGGCTGCCCGTGGTACCACAAGACCCACCTGCTGGAGTTGCAGCACTCCTATGTAGACACACCTGAGCAGCCTGCAAGCTTTTACATGGTTAGCAAGCCAATCACTGCACTATAAAGCTCATAAAGTACCAGCTTCTGCATATAATTTCAGAGTTCAGAAAAGAGCCCATGTTGCAAGTCACTGGATGAGCTGCTGTGCATTCCCAGCTGCCTCCATTCCTTGCTGTCTGCCCTAAATCTGATAGAATAAACTGATTTCTAGTATAAGGACTCTTGGAGGAGTTTTGCAGGTGAATTTATTCGTGTGGAATGTAAAGTCCTACCCCAAGAATACTGTCCACTGCAGTGCTCAATCTGGGTCAAATTAAAGAAGGGTTATGTGCACTGTTTCCCCCCTTACAACATCTCTGTAGCTGCCTCTGGTCCTCAGAAGATTGTCCAAAAGCCTCTGAAGAGAAAAGAGAGCAGCATGTGTCTTATTTTTATTGCTGTTGTTTCTTTCCCCTTTCCTCCCTCCTCCAAGCTCCAGCAAATTTGTGCCTTTCTTCAGTAATGGCTTTGTGCAGCTTCACGATAAAAGTCATTCACCAAAGAGACAGAGCAGTTTTCTCTGCATGTCTCCCTGAAAGGTACTCTTGGTTGTGAGAGCTTCACAGCCTCTCTTTAATGTCAAGTTATATGGTTTTGGGGGCTTTCCCAACTCCATCAATCCCCCTGACGGCACAGACACTTTGAGTGGAGTGGTGAGGACAGAGCTGATAAACTGCAGCCTCCTCCGGTACCGGACTCTGTCCAAGGAGACAATAATGCTCTCCCCAGGAAGCGGTTTTTGCTCCATATAAAAACATTTTCCCACCAGGAGGTGGTAGCCAAGATGCACATGGGGACAGGTGCCACCAGGCATCAAGTGAGGCTGACCTCGCTGGTGACACCACCTTTCCCTCAGCAACTGGAGTGGAGGCAACAGACTTCTCTAGTTGTTCCTCATGTTGTCATGACAACACACATCCAAAGGGTCTTGTCCTGCCTTGGAGAAACTGTTGTGATGCCCAGTGAAGCCCAAGAATGTAGGAGGAGCTATAGTGAAAGTCACTGAGAGAAGCCATTCACTAGAGAAGAAGGATGAAGAACAAAGATGTAACATCTAACAGTTTGGCAAGTGGCAATTCTGTCACTCCAGGCTTCTGTCAGTATATGCCTATTGGGCTACAGGAAGTATGGCACAGGCAAAGAGAGTTCTCACAAAAAGAATCTCACAACCTAAGGGAATAGACTTGTGCTAGAAGGAAGAAAACGTATTGTGCTGTTCTACACAAAGGAGGCAGAGATGGACTCAGTCCACTGACTTGTTTACACTTTGTGTCTTGCAAGGAAAGGAATTCCAGGTCAACTGCAAGCACACCAAGTATGTTCTTGCTTTTATTCCACTTCCAATGAACTCCAGAAGCGAGGCCTGGAATAGTAAGAGATTGTGTATTACCTGGGCAGGCTGGTGTTCCTCTTTCCTCTTTTAGTCCTGACAGTCAGACAGAGAGACTGCAGGTACCTGTCCATTAAAACAAGTACTTGGGATGGACATGCACACAATGAGGTGGAGGCAGTGTGTTTTATTTTCCCTCCTTTACCATGTGCTATAAGGTATACAAGGTCACACAACATTTTGGATATTTCTAATTTCAATATATGCAAATTCTATGCTATCATAGCACCGTGATCACATCAGGACCACAATAACTTTACTTAATTCCAATTCTGGAAAGACATTCTTTTTCTGACAACTCATTGCTGAACTTGACTTCCAATATTTAAAGCTAAACATACATGCACAAAGATCCATGTTTTGCAGCGAGTTTGACATAGCACTAATCCAAACTGTTCTTTATTTACAAGTACATTGCATATACCAGGAGGAAGGTTTTTGTTTGGTTTTATTTCTTAATCATATTCTGAAGAGGTCATATGTGAAACACAGCTTTGAGAAATCTTATTTTTCTTTCGTTTTTATCAGTCTTTCTCCTCATTTATTCTTATAAGGTTATATGGCTGTTGGCTTTTAATTTCCTACTTAAAGCATATCTCCAACTTGTAAATAAATATGTTTTTTTCTGATTTGGGTCACGTTTTAGTCTCCAGTTAATGAGGAAGATGTATTGGACACCAATGCCTGGTTCCAGGATTGTTGGTAAAGTAAACACTAATTATATTCTGGTCTTTGCACTTGTTGGAGATATTTAGAAGTTGTTTATACTCAGAGTCTCAACTGAAGATAAACGGACACATCATGTTTGTGTTCTGAGTACCTGCATCAACTTTCACCACCTGAAGAATGTTTTAGTGGTCTAGCATCTGTCTGCACAAGGTTGCAGGTGGGGAAGAAGAGGGAGGAAGTAATTTTTGCTATGCATTAAGTTTAGCCAAAGAAAACTATGTCCAGTCATCTGAGTTTCATGGAAAACTTCCAAATAAATCCACTTCCATGAAAGCTCTGTGACACTGGGATAAACATCAGGGAAGGATTCAGCCATTCTGATTAATGTAGAAACTGTCAGGTAAATCTTTGATGAAGTTACACATGGTTCTTTCCAAAAAGAGATGGAAAGAAATTCAGCAAGGCCTAGGAAATACTCATGGTTTCCCCAGGGAAGAAAACAGCTTTTGTTTCTGTACCTAAACTCTGATATGCAGTGGGTAAAAAGAGAGTCATCCATGCAGATAAGAAGATCCTCAGATGCTGCTGCAGGGCTAACTCAATTGCTTTCCTCCTGTGTTTGCTAAAATTGGTACCTCCTGTGCAAAAGCCATGATAAACAAATAGCAGTATCATTCCAAATGTACTGTCATCATCATCACAGGCCTCCTCCTGACCACTACAAGATGAAGACCTGATCTTAAAAATGGCACCCCTGGCTCAGACCAAATGTGACCATTTTTGTCCCTGCCATCTGTTTATTCATCTTGGTGACAGGCAGCACTGGCTCTGCTCGCTGCCCATCCACTATGAACAGGCAAGTGACTGCAAATGAGCTTCACTTAAATGGAGGGAGTTGACACCAGCCTCGGGAAAGTATTTTGCACCTCACAGTAGGAGAGGGACATTGTTTTTGTTCAGATTTGGGTTTCGTTTCTTGCTGCTCTTGTAAGAAAGGAAATTTTCTTCCTTGTGGGTAATGCAGATGTTTGCATGGATAGATAGTTAAGGCACAATAGAACAGTTTCAGGGATGTGGTCCAAGCAGAAGGGGCAGCATAGGGAAAGGATTGAAGAGACCAGTGAGACAAGCAGATGAGTGGCTTTTGTTTTCTGAGGTTAATACTCAGAAGGAAGACCATAGGGAAGGTAATAAGTTGCTGGAAGGCATTTGGGATTTGTTTGGAAAATCATCTGACTAAGCCACGTTCCTCACACAGCAAGTAAAGACACCTATCTCTTTCCTCACAAAATAATCTTACCTCCTAGCAATTAATTAAAATTTAGAGACTAGAAATCACAGAGAGAGAGAAAATAAAGACCAGTTATCAAGATGCAAAAAGAACTGAATTAATGTCTCTGTTCTACCATAAAGCATCTTTTATAAATCTTAAAAAAATAACCTTTCTACACCAAAGTTTCACTGGTAGAGACTTGTGAAACAGATATAACAACATTTATTTACTTTTCCAGAGCTTGGAAAGGGCACACAAAAGGGAATAATCTAATATATGAGCATCATTTTCTAGTGACATCATTATGTTATTATGCAGCATCACTTTAGTAATAAGATGTGCTATTCATGTCACAAATTTCACCATAAACTCACACTGATTTCTATTTCATGGAATCACATAATCACAGAATTTTTAGGGTTGGAAGGGACAGCTGGAGATCTTCCAGTTCAAACCCCCTGCTGAGGCAGTGTCACCTATAGCATGAGACACAGGAATGCATCCAGGTGGGTTTTGAATGTCTCCAGAGAGGGACACAATATGATCTCCCTGGGCACCCTGTTTCAGGGCTCTGCCACCCTCGGTGTGAAGTAGTTCTTCCTCACATTGAGGTGGAACTACTTGTGTTTTAGTTTATGGTCATTTCTCCTCATCCTGTCGCTGGGCACCACTGAACAGAGTCTGGCACCATCCACTTGGCACACATCTTTAAGATATTTATGCTCATTATTGAGATCTCCTCTCAGTCTTCTCCAGACTAAACTGGCCCAACTCCCCCAATCTCTCCTCATAAAAGAGATGCTCCAGAACTTTCATCAACTTCGTGGCCTCCGCTGGACCCTCTCCAATAGCTCCTTGTCTTGTACTGAGGAGCCCAGAACTGGATATAGTGTTTCTACCGAGACAGCATCTGGGCATTATGTGTTTTTAGACCACATCAACATCTCTTGTACATCTCTCATTTATGCACAGAGGAGTGCTGTGGTTGTGTTTCCTGGAAAATTTATCTGATGGAGGAAACAGGAAAAAAAAATAAGACAGCTGTTAAGAAGGATGTGGACAGAATATTTTGGGATGGCTATGATGCAACCAGGGTAAAAAAAACAATACTAGGATAGGAATGAAGGAGGAGACAGGCGGATTACAGAGAGTAGACTGGTGGAGTGACAAAGTGCCCCTCCTGGGCAGGAGCGAGGAGGATGGCTCAGACAGGAGTGTCATTGTGTGCTGCTTGGCTGCTTCTCCAGATGGAAACTTTTGAGGCCAGGCATCAGTGACAGTTTGCCCATAAGTGGTGTGCCAGTACCTGAGATATTTATTAAGTCAGGACAATTAATTTCTCACTTACACAAGTACTTAAGTTTGCTGACAATTGTTTAAAAGTCATTAATAACATTTAACAGTGATAAGATGATCAGCTTTTTGTTTTGCCCCGAAGCATCATTAATGTAGGGGACAAAACCAGAGGGATACAAACCAGCCCTCACATTGGTGCAAAAATATTGGCATTTTGCTTTCAGTGTGATTACTGTGATTACAGGCAACTACTGTGTCTAGAAGTTCAGATGAGATTGAGGTCCATTGGACATGGATGTGAAATGAAACAGATTGTCCTGAAGAACTGGTCATATAAATGGGTAGGTCAAAGAAAAGGTGAGAGGAGAACAAAAAAGTCATATAGGATGGTTTGGGTTGAAAGGGACCTTAATATTATCCCGTTCTAACTCCCCTGCCATGGAAAGGGGCACTTTCCACAAATGCAAAGATATTTGTTCCAGGAGGCACAACAGGTCTCTGGGCAAGAGAGGAACAATATTGGATTCCCCTGATTGCTAAAGTTCTATTTAACCTACTTCCACAGACTTCTGGCACCAGGATGTACATGACTGTCTGGTGTACTAGGACAAAAAAAAATGGCATTATGGGAGGAAGACACGCTTCCTTGACTGCACTGTGCAGCCCCATTCAGACCCTTGGTGAGATCACTGCTCAGGCTCTTGTAGTGAAGGGCAAGTTTAAATGGTCATCATGTGAGAGGGAAAGATTGCAAAAATTCATGTTTTATGTGAAAATACAGGGTACACAGAGGGCCTCAGGGATCTGTTTAAAATGAGAGAGAGATTTTGTAGCCCTGGTTAATTCCAGTGAAAATGGTTATTTCACTGCTTTGGTCTGGTTGCACTTTACCAAGGTAAGATTTCAGTTCCTGCCTGAATTTGGATTTATCTTCCCTTTTGAAGAATGTTACTGTTGCCCACCATTAATCATAGTCACAGCATGCAGCATTTGGGGTATTTATTGGGCAGTTGTATTGGCATAGAAAACATGACACTGTCTTAAAAACAGCCCAAATTCATGTGTACAGGTGCCACTCATGGAGCTCAGGAAGACTCCTGGTTGAACACTGTCTTGGAGCTCCTGCTATTCAGGAAGTAAAGCTCTCCCTGCTTTTTGCCAAGATCCCACCATGAGAGCTTTCCAACACAGCACAGTCAAGGAATCTTTCTTGTAGCATCAATCTGGTGGGACAGAACTGACTACTGTACAGAGGAGAGCTCAGCCTACCTCTGCGTTGGCCTTAGAGTCTCGATGAGGTGACTGGATCTAGAGGTCTGGCATTAGGCATCATATTCCAGGTAACATTTGTGTGCCTCTACTGCCCATTTGAGGCTTTGGAAATGTGTGGCCAGGAAGCTACACATTTTAAAATGTGGATTCAGGAAAAGATGGGCCACAAAGGTGGTAAATCCAGGTCTAGAATTCAGAAAGAAAAGGAAACATTAGCAAGGAACTGAGACCTTGCTGCAAGCCAGTGTACAGCATTTTAGCACGGCACATTACCTAGATTTAGGTGGCAGCTTGTCACTGTGGGACCTTGTGCTGCCTTTCTGTTGTGACTAATGAGCCTGTATAGCCAAGTGGGCTCCTTGCACATCTTCCAGAGAGGAAAGAGAAAGGTGATCTTAGAGTTTATGGGGTTGAATAAAGCCCTTGAGCACACAGCCTCACTTTTTCCTCCTGTTGCTGTTCCAGATTTCATTTTACCTTATAAAGGAGAGAAAACAACTGGAAAAAGGGGGAATTCATTAATATTTCTAGGTTACACATATGAAATAATGGTGAGACTCTGACAGATTGCCCCAGAAGTGAGCAGGCACAGAAATCTCATGGCATTGGTGTAGGCAAGAAGTCCGAGGATTGGGGTCTGGTCTTGGTATGCATGACCTAAACAAGTTACTTGAAGGACCAGCTTCTCCCTTTACGACTACTCGTCTTAAGTATCCACTGATGAAATAGAAAGGAAGGCTGTCAAGTCAAAGCTGATCTCTAGGAACATGTGTACTTGGCCCAGGGATCATCTTTGTGATGGGGCTTTGACTTTGAGATCCCAATTCAAACAACAATGTGCAGAAAAAAAAATCTGTTTTAGTGAGGAAGATGCTCAGTTCAATTTTTTTTTTTTTTATATTGCAGAAATTTGCTGCCAAACCTTTTTTTTCTTTCTTCCTGTATAAAAAAATTACTCTGAATGCAATAAGAACAAGATGTTCTAATTAAATAGATTTGTTTACATCTTGTAGCATGAAAAACTAATTCCGTCTGATATACTGTAGGCTCTTGCACTATCTCTCTCCCACTTCATGTAAAATTACCCGTTTTAAGTAGTATTTTATTTAAGAATATATAAAAAGTGTACTTGATTAAAGAAAAACTGATTTAAGTCCCAAAGTGTTTATTTCTAAAACAAAGGTTTCACTTCAGGGTGCAAGAAGATGGGAGGAGGAGAGCAGAAACTGTGCTATATCTCACAACATTTCTTCCCTGTTTTATTGCATTGCAAAGGTCCCTACCTTTAGTAATCATGAGAACTCATAGCCTGTGGCTAGAACACATTTTTATTAAGTGAGGGTTAAAGTCAAGGCCCAAACAGATCCACTGTAATATGATTACAAACATAATATCCTGACCTACACCTGTGCCATAGTATCAACTCCAGAACAGAAGGAAAGGCAAAGCCTCCTGACTGAAACTGTGCTCCTACCAGTGTAAGGAATTATGCAAGTTCTCTACCCAGACAAAGCTGGATCATCCTTAAAGGCACCACAACACAAATTATGTGGAGGATAAAGACTGCAGGTAACACGAGATCCAGCTGGAAAAACAAATAAGAACAAATCTCAGCAACTCACAGGACAGGTCTGCCCATCGAGTAATCTTTTTAGGTATTTGGAATAAGGCTGGATGAAGCTGCTGCAGGGAAGAATAATATCCCAATGACTTTATTTCTCAGGTTGTTGAAGTGAGATAAACAGGAATTTTTACTACCACTTAGACAAATTTCACTTCAGGGACAGGGACAGGGAGATTATATGACCTGCCACTGAGAGAAGAAGAACCCAAGCATCAAGTCCATCCTTGAACCAGAAAGACTAATGCCTGCATGCAGCACCTATCAAGCAACAACTTTCTGTATATTACAGTTCCATCTATGTGAACTATAAGTGGTGAAAATAATGGCTTGCTTGAAGTAGGGCAAGCATCGGATTGGTCAGCATGCTTTAAGAGAAATTCCCCATGTAGAGACACAAGGATAAAAGCATTTCCTTAGACCAGCAAGTGCCATAGCAGCAATACAAGGAGGCTCAGGACCCTCAATAAGTAACTGTTGCACCATCCTTTCATTCCTGGTACTGAGTATGGCCACTGTAGGCAGTTGTGTTCATCCTGAGACAGAGTTTAGGAACTGGTGGCTGCAGAGAGACAGGCAGTTCTTGGCCACAGGACTATCTCAGTGTGTATCTCCAGTTGTCAAAGGTGCACAGGTCTTCAGACATCAAGGCTCTTTTTAATATAACAAGTGCATTAATGTGTGTCATGGGAAAACAAAGTTGTGAAACTTTTTTTTTTTCTTAAATCCTGATGCCTAAATGAAATAAAACTGTGCTAACTTACAAAGTTCTTTTTTGGAGGGGTAAGCAAATTGCTTTTACAAGTTCTCACTCTGTTCCAGCTCTCTGGCAGCCAGAGTTGCAGGAGATGTGGGGATGCTAAGCAACTTGGGCTTGTGCCTCCTTGGCAGCTGGAGCTGTAGGGAGACTGGGAGCCGGGCGGGAGCTGGGTGCTCAGCCCCTGGCCCCTTGCCTGCTGCAAGGCTCCTGCTTTCATCAATTGCCTGTCTAAGCACAGAAAGTTAAATTGACAAGAACCTTGGGGGGAGGGGGGCAAGGGGGAGAGAAGGATAAATGGAACAGCCAGGAAAAATCATGGCCATCTCTCTAAAACCAAAAAAGAACAAAAAAACCCAACCAAACAAACAAAAACAAACAAACAAACAAAAGCCTGAAATTTGTTACTGATTTGAAAATTTCCACAGAAACATCATTTGGATGGAGACTCCATGTTCTACCAGGAAATTGTTCCAGTGGGCATGGGAAGAAAGTGAATTATGCAAAACTCTCCCAGGCTTCTGATGGTCTCAGTGAAATGTGCCCACCACCTTTCAGGGAAATGATCAGCACTTTCTAAGAGACACTTAGCACTTTCTGAGGATTTTGCCTTAAATTTGGTGTAACTTGGAGATAAGGCACACAGAGGGTAAGAGCTCCAGGGAAGAGTAATTTTCACCTTTCTGGTGCTTACAGCATGATAAAAAACTTTCCTCCGTGCTTTTGAATTAATTCCTCAAAAGTTCCAATGCCTGCACACCCATTTGTTTTCTCATTGTTTTTATTAAACAAGAAAGGCGAGCTTTATTACTGCGCAAATGAAAGCATCACCAGAAGATAGATACTTCCCAGATTCTTATTAATCTCCAAGACTTATGAGGCTGCCTAAGTTCCACAGAAATTAACATACTCTACAGATTTCTTACAGCAAGTCACTGAGTCCTTGCTACCCTATATGGGGAACGAAGGGAAGCCAAAAAAGCAAAACCAAAGGAGAATAAATCTGTATTATTAGGAGGTTGTTGCAAGTCAAAATGTGCATGTGCATGCATGTCTTTGTCTACAGATATAGGGCAAGGCTCTGTGCTATGGTGCATCATCGACAGTACCATTATAGTAATTTACCATAGACTGTGGCTGTAGAGATTGAACTGTGTGCCACAAAGTAGAGATCGTAATCATAGTTAAAGGACAGTTGGATTTGCAATTCAAAATAACTTAAGACTAATCTCCAAAACTGAAACTGTGCAAATTAATATGGTAGGGTATTGAATTTATGCTTTTCCCTATTTTCCAGTGTAAGATTACCAGTGCCTAACTGCAGGCACACTTAGTGTCTGTGTTGTAGCATCATTTAATATCGCTAACAGAGACCAACGTCCCAGAGCAGTAGCTATTATACATGAGTCAGACCCTATCCTGAACATAACAGTTGAGAAAGAACCCAGAGGCACAGCAGATAGGTGAAATGACTTAATCATCCAGGTCGGTGCGTGAATACCCAATTGAATACCCAAACTAGAGCATTCTGTCTCTAAGGACTTAAAAAACAGAGTAGAGATAAAGAGAGAGAAGTACAAACAGCACAGGAAGATCTATCCTAGGCCAGGAATAACACACAATTAGGGCAGAAGGGACTAGAAATATTCTTAATGTCTTCTGCTCTTTTCCAGCAGCAGATTCCATGTTTTGTATCTTTTGGTTTCTTGTGGCACAGGGATCCAGATAGGTAAAGATATCATGCAGTGCTGGGAAGGATTTTATACCTTTTTTTTTTTTTTTCCATTTGAAGTAGATGTTTTATTAATTCATGTGATCTAAGTGGCTAAAACAAGTTTTCCTGAGACAAGAGGAGGAGGCTGAAATATATAGAATCATAGAATCAGCTGGGTAGGAAAGGACCTCTGAGTCCATCAAGTCCAACCCTTGATCCACTACCACTGTGGTTACCAAACCATGGCACTAAGTGCCAAGTCCAATCTCATCTTAAAACCCTCCAGAGACGGAGAATCCACCACTTCCCTTTGCAGCCCCTTCCAATGCCTGTTACCCTCTCTGTAAAGAATTTCTTCCTAATATCCAACCTAACCCTCCCCTGGAACAGATTAAGACCATGCCCTCTTGTCTTACTGATAGTTGCCTGGGAGAAGAGACCGACCCCCACCTGGCTACAACCTCCTTTCAGGGAGTTGTAGAGAGTAATGAGGTCTCCCCTGAGCCTCCTTTTCTCCAAATTAAACAACCCCAGCTCCTTCACAGCACTTGTGCTCAAGTCCCTTCACCAGCCTTGTTGCTCTTCTCTGGACCTGCTCCAGCACCTCAATTTCCTTCCTGATCTGAGGGGCCCAGAGCGGACACAGTACTAGAGATTCCTTATGGTCCTCACATGACCTGGTCTGCCCAGTTACTAGGTTCCCTTTGACACTTCAATTCCCAAAAGATCTCACCCATTCTGACAATAGGAATAAATATGAAAGGAAGGCTTTCTGTCTGTGATGAGCTTGATAAAACCTGTGAGTGAATGGAGTGGAGTAGCTCATGTTAGCATCCACAGCCTTTGAGCGTTGACTTGTGGGAGCAGGGGAAAGGAAAGAAAAAAATAAAAAGAAAAGAAACGATAGGAAGGTCTGGGCTCCCCTGAGATGACATGAAAACACAGAAGACAACTTATGACATTGTGTATCACTATTTGTCCCTTATGATACAGTGTATAACTACAACAGGCTGAATATTGTGTAGCTGAATATTGGTTGTGCAGACTTCCTTGCTCTCTCATCTAAGTACCAGCAAGTTTGCACGTGTTTTCCATGGCTGGCAAACAGCAGAGGACCACAACTGATGTACATAAAGTTCAGCTGCCCTCCACTTGCCCCAGATCAGGAGAGCTCATAGCTACAAGGATGAGCTGATCTGCAGCGACTTAGAATCAGCTAAACCCACAATTTCAGAGCTAAACTCATCTCTTTTAGCTGAAAGTCTTAATCCTTGGTATCTAATTTAAACTTCTTCCCAAAGAAACAAGACACAATTGTTTGGTTGTACACTATTTTGTGTGTTGTTGTGGGGTTTGGTATTTTATGGGTTTTTCTGTTTGGTGTTTTTTTCCTTCCTCCCCCTCCTCCCTGCCCTCTTTGATTTTGGGCTGCTGAGGTTAGCACTAGCAGTGTTCCTCCTTTAACAAAAAATTCCAATGTATACGCATTGTGTTCCTCATTTATGCTTCCCCACTACCCAATTAACGTCACACTAAATTATATACCTTCAACAGATTTAATTCCAGACCACTGAGCTGTCGCTTTTAACCCTCTGCATGTATCTCTACAATATTTATGAGAAAGCTGTACTTACTTTAGCAAGTAATGAGAGATTTCTATAGGTATTTAGCAATTCAATTTGTTATAAGAAAGAATATATTCCTCCACTGAAATCTATGGGATGGTTCCAAACACATACAGAAGGATTTTGATATCTATTCAGTTCTCAAGGTTTTAGAGTAGTTTTCCAAATCCCTATTATGCTGCTATGGAATGAAAATGGATGGATCTATGGCCAGAGTTAAGTAGAGATCTGGGCTCATTTCCAAGATCCATTGAACTCCTCTAAGATGACCTTGAACAAAGCATGTGAGATGTAGCCCAGAGTGTTTATTTCAGTGTCCAAATGGGACTTCGAATGAACTTAAAACCTTAAATTCCAGGAAGCTGTTTTCAAAGGGTTGTCTAAGCTTAGAGCCTCACAAATCTCACTGCAGATTTTCATGATGCCTGACCTCAGAAAGTATAAGAAAACCATGAGTTGCTTGGCCTGAAGCACTGGAGTGCCATCAGATTCATTACATACGTGAACTTCACGAAACAATTTCTACACATGGAATGCCTCTCACTTCTCTGTAAACCAAGGTACAACTTCAAAAGAAGTTATGGTCCATAATGAGGATAAACAAAAACAAAATTCTCCAACAATCAGGCCCTCAGCTAATTGGCACATACTGATTTGTGCCTGTATTTTCTGTAAAGGTAATGGCTGTGACCATTAATTGTATCACTTGTAATGAAAACTAGAGGGTACAACATCATTCTGCTTTTAAGAACTGGGACTGTGAATGGGCAAGTAGAGGGCAGTTGAACTTTATGTGCATCAGTTTTAGTCCTCTGCTGTTTGCCATCCTCTCAATAACATTTTTGAATATCTTGGAAAGAGACCTTTGTTCTCCCTCCATGTAGTACCAAACTATTGTATACTCAGTGTGATGAGGGCATGTTAAATTACACATTAGGAAGAAATTCTTCCCTGTGAGGTTGGTGAGGCCCTGGCACAGGTTGTCCAGAGAAGCTGTGGAAGACCCATCCCTCAAAGTGTTCAAGGCCACACTAAATGGGCTTGGAGCAACCTAGTCTAGTGGAAGGTGTTCTTTTCCTTGGCAGGGGTTTGGAATGAGATGATCTTTCCAACCCAAACCATTCTATGATTCTATTAACCAGGGGGGTTAGGTCCCAAGGCAAGGAGTGAACCATTTTTACAATGAACCTGCATTCTTAAAAAGTCTACATGTGACAGGTGACTCTTGACCAGTTCCCACAGAGCTTCTGACAGGAGAAACAGGAGGTCTCCCTGCTCAAAAGGCAGCATAGAATCAATGAAATTGATTTTTGCCATTATGATGTGAAAGTGAGTACTGTGAATATTGCTTTTAAACTTTATAGCTATATCTCTGAAGATATTTCTATATGATGATTTCAAAAGGAAGTAGAAGGTTAAATACCTTTTTGTTTGGCCCTCTCTGTCTCAATTTCTTTCATGTAAAATTGAAACAAATGTGCTCAGTAGCTTCCACGGCTGTTGAAATGGAAAATACGTGACATTTCGAAGAAATCAAATCACATATTTTTGAAAAAAACAGCAACTTATGTAGAAGAACACTGGTTTTGACACCACCAATGTTCAGAGAACATTTTCTACAGGGAAATTACATACTGCCTTTAATGAGGAAAGAATGAACACTTTCAGGTTTTGTGCAATCTTTTAAATACTTTTTGGGACTTCCATCCTATCCTGTCCCATGCATGTTCTGCTTTCTGTAAATTTTCAGTATTCATGTGGTAGTTGCAGTCTTTCAACTTCACCAGACTTATCTGTAGCTGGTATTCAAACACCTATTTAACAAGAAAACAAATGATTGATTAAAAACGAAAGCCAAAACCGAAAAAAAAAAAA
>JAWWLV010000100.1:65361077-65377342 GCA_035041135.1 Platyrinchus mystaceus
TAGCCTAGGACTTCCAGCTGCTCATGCAGAAGTAGTAACACTTGAAACGTTCTAGACTGAGACAGCTAAAAGGGCTGGCAGATACCACATAGTATCAAAGGAATGCTGCTCCCTGGAAACCAGAGATTGGCCAGAATAGCGCAGAGCCTAAGTTTAAGCAATTACGTTGAGTTCCAATTGTCAGGCTTATAACCTGAGGCTTGTTCTCATAGTCAGTGGTAAGAAATACGTAGACAAGTTCATCCCATTCTAAGACAAAGCTAAAAGCCAGGACAGATGAATTCCCTTCCAGAGTTCAGTCAGCTGGCAATAAAGGGAGCCCAGTATGGCTTGTTTGAGTTTCCAGTTTGGGAGACAGAGTTGGTAAAAATGCAAGTTGCATGGGAGTCCATGTAGCATCCTAAGCAGCCAGGACCCATCATCCTTCTAACAAAATACTCAGATATAACATATGCATTTATACTGTCACTATATGCCTTTCAAACTCTATTACCAGCAACTGACTGAAGAGACTGACACACGATGTGTATTACAAACATCTATACTGGGATGGAATCCCTGGCAACAGTCCCCATCAGTATAAAACAAACCACCACATCTTGCAGTCCTGAATAAGATCCAGTGCATAGACAGCATATGACAAATTTGCAAACAGCTTGTTTATGACCAACAGGCCATTTTTTTCTGTTTGCTTTACAAGCTAATGTGGTTTATACTGCATGGAGATTTTCTCCCAGAATGATCCCAAAGCATTCTGTAAATTTAAAAGATGCAAAAGAGCTGGGGGTGGAAGGAGGAGGAAGAAAAGAAAAAGTTTCACCACTGCTGGGAATATGAAGCCCTTTTTTCCAGGTTAGGAGTCTGACAGTTAAAATTGGTAAAGGCCATTGGCAGCAGATATCATCTATGAGCAGCATCAAAAGATGAGTTCTTCTGAGATAGAAGGTTGGATCTTTTAGTAATATGATGTGGCACAGAGTGGAGGAGTAGGGCCAGAGACATTTGCTGGGTTTGATTTCTCCTTTGATTTCCCCTTGAGCACAGGGTCTGACTCTCATTGCACCTTTGAACGACTTCAGCTGTTGGAGAGAAAGGACACAAAGTCCCAGCAAACCTTTTCACACTCACTGCTAAAGCCATATGCAGAGAGAATCATATGCCTTATGCAGTTGAGTGGAGGTTGGGGGTGTTATTTCTCATTTATATGTAGTGTATAAGGCAATGAAGTTTATGTTTCATTATGCAAATTCATATTTTCAGCCTGGAAATCCCTGTGTAAATCCCATTACCCCATACCAGCTAAACTAACAGTCTTTCCTAGAGCTGTGGCTGAGAATGTTTCAGTTCATGTCATAGATGGGTCCCTAAGTTTCACCTTCCTTATTACTGCTTTTTACTGGTACAAAGCTTAATGAATGCTTGGAATCAGCAGATTCCTTTTTTTCTTTCAGGTCTAAGGGGTCTGTGCACTGGTATTACTGCACCAAGAGCTCTTACAGCTGCTCTCAGAACAGAGATAATCACTGAGTTCATTAAAGCCAGACACTGTGTTAGGCATGGTCTTTCAGATTCAGCAAATGAAGCAAGAAGACCTCTTTCTGCAACAAAAATAACAAGGGATTAGAGATCCAGCATCCCAAGAGGTGGATGCATGAGAGGCAAAAGTGGGAAGCTGCCTGGCCCAGAGTGTGGTTCTTCAAACCTAGGACTAAAGGGTTGCGTGCACATCTCATGTGGCTGGAGGCTGGGCAAAATCAAACTGGGTCCAGAGCAAAACAAAATCCAGTTTAAGGTTTACAGGGGATGGAAGTAGGGTTTTAGAAAGAAAAAAGATACTGCAGACAGACCCACTCACTGCCTGCAGGAAAATGAGTTAACTTCCTCCATTTTTTTGTGTACATGCCTCCTGTAGGACAGCTGCTTTCTGCCACTGTGTTCTCATCCTACCAGACAAAAACACATGTGATCACCTAAGCCAGAAGACAGAGGCTTGTGAAGTTCTGGTATGTCCCTTCTCTTTGATTGACAGCACCGTGCCAGCTGTTGCAAAAACAGGAACACATCTGGCAGAAGAAAAGCTCTTCTGCTGCCAGACAAGGCTATGTAGTGCCCAAGTTAAAATAAATAATTCTTAAACAGGGCATCAGTGTCAAACTGATGCAGTAGCCAAGGGTCAAGCCCAGAGTCAACAGTTTGTCTCAGTGTGACAGTCCACTTGCTCCATGAGAAACTGATCACCCACCTGGTAGATTCTCCTCCTTTGCCCAGTGGACAGAGAGCTCTGCCTGTCTGTCCACAGCCTCTCACCATGCACACCCTTCACCAAGGCACCAACTCCTCTTTCTGCTCCGTTCCTACTCAATGCGCCATGCTGCAGCAGGAAATGTTATTGCACTGGTGACATTTCCATGTGCAGGCTGACATTTCCCTTTGGAAGGAGCTACTCACTTTACAGTCCTTTTTATTTATTGTTGCTTTGGCTTGTGGGCCACCATAGAGGTTACTTTAACATAGCTGTAATTAAGGATCTGTGATGATAAGGTCCTTTAAGTAGGGATCTGTTATTTTTATTCAACTGTAAAAATTACATAGAACCAAAGGGATTGTGTAAACCATAAATATAGACATGGTTGTGATTCAGAGCTCAGCAACAATGGTGTAAATCACAATAAAAGCACTGTATTTAGGAGAGTAATAATGTTGTAAATTAAAAATAACTCTATATAGTATTAAGCATTCTAAATGTATAAATTTTGAAATACTGTGCTGAAAAAGTACCTTTTTTTTTTTTTTTTTTTTTTGAAGGTAGACGCAGAAGCTTTACGGATGAATTCCACTTCAGTCTAGTAAAGAAATTAGTTTTTACAAGATTTAGGTCAATAAGTAGTATTTTGGATTAATGCAATAAGTAACTGATTAATAAAAGTGTTGGAATATGCTTTTTTGTCTTTTTTTGGTTTTTTTTTTACTTAAAGGTTGAAGTGAAAACTACAGAGTTAGAAAGGAGGAAAACATATCAACATGAAACTGCTTTCACTATTTTAATTTATTTTCATTCAAATATGCATGCACAAAATGAAAAGAACCACCAATAGAAAACTGAAGAAAATATTTAAATAAAAAAGTTAAACTTTGTCTTTCATTTGAAGACGCAGCAGGAAGGAGAGGCTTAATCTTTCAAGGGAATTACAGAAATTATATTTTGGAAATGAAAAGCCATAATGTTTCATTCTAAAATATGTCAAAATATGGTATCATAATAAAATTGGCAGTAAAACTTTATTTTTATTCAGATGACAATTTTTTTTTTATAATACCAAAATAAAGTAAAACACATGTAAAAGTAACAAGTAATAGGTCGAGAGGAAATAGCCTCGAGTTGAGTCAGGGAAGGTTTAGATTGGATGTTAGGGAAACAATTTTTCATCAAAAGGATTGTCAAGTGTTGGAACAGCCTGCCCAGGGAAGTGTCACCATCCAGATGTGGGACTTATGGACATAGTGTAGTGATGGCCTTGGCAGTGGTGGGCTTACAGTTGGACACAATGACCTTTAAGGACTTTTCCAACCTAAATCACTCTATGATTCTATAAAAAAGGTTTTTTATTAGTCATAGAAATTCCTTCTAATTCCAGATTATTGATAATTGTTCATAAAAAATATTTATGCTTTCTATAATGAAGCGTAAATGATGGAGTACTGAATTAAAAGAGCTTAGAGTCTTTAATGCACAAATTATAGTATTCTTATGACACCTTTCAGATCGCTAAGTAGGCCTTGATTAACAGATTTAGTTTGAAAAAAAAAAAAGAAGTGGTGAATTATATGTTGCAATTATTTAGCTACTTATAGAACATATTGGTTGGAAAACATCTTTTGAAGCCTCTAGTCCAGCTTCCTATTTGAAGTAGAATGGTTGCCAGTATTCTATTGGGCCAGGCTTGTTTTCACCTGCCTGGTCTTGAAAGCATCCAGGGATAGAGACTCTTCCAATTTCCTGTATAAGATCCAGGGCTGCACAATCCCTAACAGCGGACATTTTCCCACTGTTCAGCCTGCACCTTCCAGGGGTCCTCTTAGTTATAATAAATGCTACTGCCAATAAAGTTCGATCTTTGTAAAATAAATGTTATCAAATTATTGTAATTAATTTGTTTTTAAAAAATATTTTCTAGATAAAATTTAACGTTAATAGATATAATTCCACATTCACTTATATAGACTGTTCTTTGATGCATTTGTGCTCTGCAACAGTGAATGATGTGTCAAAATGAAAAAAAATTAAAAAATAAAATACTAGTAATGTTATAAAACTTTCTCCTATTTGATTGGAAGAAGTGTAAAATAGTAAATTTTAGGCAAATTTTTGCTGAACAGCATAAGGTTTTTGTCGTGTTCTCTTTGGGTCAATTCAAAGAGTTTTACATCAGGTTGGTGCAGGACAAACAATCTCAGGCAGAAGTTCTCAGGCTTAAACCAGTTAATTTTTCTGGAATACACTGAGTTTGCCTTACTGCTTGGAAAACTCGCCCCCTCAGGACTTATAAAGTGAAATAGACTAGAAACAAGGAGAAACTTATTCAAATGTTTTCCAGTGTTGCTGGAAATCATGAGACATTTGAGCAAAACTGAGTAAAAAAATGTTGATAGTATCTATCAGTCTTTACTTTTTTTTTTTTTTTAACCTCTTCAGTCTTAGCTTTAGTCTCTTGAAAATATATTCTCCACATGGCAAAAGGCTTTTCACAAAAGTAAGTTGCTAATTGTAAATTCTTATTGAAATCTTGATCCAAAACCTTTTTAATCAAAGATTTGTTCCTGTAGAAATTGGCCTTTAGATAAGGTCTAGCAATAGCAAATTCTACTTCATCTGTAAAGTCTTTGGTGTCACCATTGCATTATGAGTGTTTGGTCTGGGAATAGTTCAGAGGAGACTGAGACCAAACTGGGCACTTCAGCCATAATCATATTCCTATCATGATTTGTTGTTTACTGTTTCTTTATAACCCTGACATCAATTGTTTCAAATGACTTACCATGAATTCTGGTAAAAAAATAAGGAAAATGCGTTATTTATCTTAAAAGGCCATTCTGCAATCAGAATCCTTTCTAATGCAGTGAGCAGGGGAAAAAAACAAAAAAAAAAAAAAAGGAGCTCAGACTCATTAACACTTTGCTTGTCCACATATCTGAAATGTAATAAATGCTACCTTTCATTGAAATAGCAACCATAAACAGTGAGCACTTCTAAAAAAAATAATTGAACAGCTGGACTAAATCACAACTACACTGAATGAATTTTTAAGCAACTTTTGAACAGGAATGCATTTCTTCTTTAAATATGCTCAAAGAAATAAATATAAAGTTGAAGCACATTTTCATTTATTTCTGCTTCTTTATATTGTCCATTAAAAAACCAACCAAACAAACAAAAAAATGAACCAAACAAAACAAACAAAAAAACCCCACAACCCAACAAAAAATCAAAAAAACCCAAAACCCCAAACCAACAAACAAAAAAACCCAACAAAAACCAAACCACAAGCAAACAAAAACCCAAAACCAAAACAAACAAAACAAAACACAACCACAGATCAGCTGGAAGATGCCGTATAGTGACCACACTGAAAATACCAAATCCAGATACTAACAAGGGGTAAGGTTGCGAGAGACCACAGTGGGTTGTCCTAAAGCACATTACACAGGATTGTGTCCAGATGGTTCTGCAATATCGCCAGTGAGGGGGATCCCACACCCTTTCTGGGCAATCTGTTCCAGTGTGCGGTCACTGCATAGGAAAAAGGTTCTTCCTCATATCCAGGTAGAACTTCCTGGATATCAGTTCCTGCCCATTGCCTCTTGTCCTGTTGCTGGACACCCCCGAGCAGAGCCTGGTCCAGCCTCTGACACATCCCTGCAGACACTGACAGACATTGACAGGGTCCCCTCTCAGTTGTCTCTTCTTGAGACTGAACATGCCCAACACTCTCATCTTTTCCTGATAACAGAGGTGCTCCCGTTCTCTCATCATCCTTGTATCCATCCACTGGAGTCACTTCAGGAGCACCATGTTTCACTTGTGCCAAGGCACCCAGATCTGGACACAATGATCCAGGTGAGGCCTCACCAGAGCTGAGCAGAGGGGCAAGATCACCTCCCTCAACCCGCTGGCAGTGCTCTTCCACCATGCCTTTCTCAGCAGCTTTGCTTCCCAGCAGGCCAGTCCCCAGCCTGTGCTAGTTCTTGTTTTCCCATCTCTGCACTGCACTCTGGGGCATTTGCAAAAAAAAAAAAAAAAAAGGAAACACTCCCAATTGCAGGATCACCAGAATAAAGAAATCTTTCCAAAAGACAGGGTTGCAGTGTTGATATATGTGGACTGTGGTTCTTATTTGACATGGCAAATATATTCATCACTATCATCCTTCTAAGAAAAAAAAAAAAGAGGAACAAAGAACAAATAGAGTCATTTGGAAATAAAGAAGGAGCTATAGTCTGTATAATCACCATTCCTGATGTCTTCCAGGCTTGTACACCAAGTACATGTCTTAACTTCTGTGAAGTGTCTGCTCATAAGGAGAAAAGTAGCAAGTGTCTAACAGCATATTAAAAACCATGCTACACTTGTGCATAGTATGTAAGATTCCTAGCATAACTGGTTGAGAAAATGTCTATAGTCCTTTTATGCAAGATGCTGGGGCTCATAAATTCAAAACCCTAGAAGTACAGGTCACATTTTATTCATCTATTCAAATTTAATTTTCTAGTTCCTTTGTATTTTGTGTCCCACTTTTTTATTGGAATTTCATTAAAACCAAACCAAACAAAAACACCTAAAGAAAACAAACAATCAAACAAACAAAACTCAGAAAGATCTAGAGCTCAATTACTTATATATTTATTTAAAGTAAAACACTGACCCTTAAAATTGTAAGGCTGATCTCTGTCCTGGTGCAGATTTGGAAATTTAGTTTGGGGATTTACAGTTCACAAAGTTACGTTAATATTGTATCTCTTTAGGGTTATAAAACATATCCTTATTTACAAGAAAGGATATTTCTGTAGGGTGCTTCACATAAGAAAAAGACAAGCTGAGATTTCTTGTGCCAACTGGAAAGCAAAAAAAGGCTCTTGAGACTGAAGTTTTAATAAAGGGACCAGACTCATTAGCTCAGAGTCATCACTGTGCTAACTACATTCTTTCAGCTTTTTGTCATCTCAATGCATGTAAAGAGAGCTCTCCCACCCACCTGTACCACCTCAAATATGCACAAAACTGGGCTGAGCTATGCCTCTTCTTAAGAAACAAAACTTTAGCCAAAACAGATATGAAAAAGAGAACTCTTTTCAGATTTTGAAGATATCAAGCAATGGAGAAAACACTATTTCCCTCAGTAGTTTGTGATGCTGGTTAATCATCTCCTCCGTTGTGCCTAATTTCTAATTTGAATTTGTCTGGCTTCAGCTCCCAGCCATTAGTTCTTGATGTGCCTTTCCCCACTAGATTAAAGAGCCCATTAATACCCAGTGTTCTTCCCCTGTGAAGGTACTGATATGCTGTACTGCAGTCACCTCTCAGTCTTCATTTTAATAGGCTAAACAGATTGAGCTCTTTAAGTCTCTCTCCGTGAAGCATTTTCTCTGGACCTGAAATCACTTCCATGGCTCTTTTCTGCACCCAGCTCATTTTTTTTAATAAACTCTTTATTTTTATTCATGCAGATGCCAAAATTGTATTCCACCCTCAGTCCTCTGAATGCTGAATGCTGAAATGAAAAATTTTCTTCACTCCTTCCTGCTTCTTCCCTTTTTATGCAGTCCAGGAACACACAAGCTTCTATCAGTCCCTCTCTTAAAATCATCATTGCACTTACATCGTTAACACTTATCCAAAGTCTTCTGTTTCCAGCATTCTGTGTCTGGGGTGTATCTGTTGTTCCCATACATATGATTTCATTTAGAGCAACAAACACAGCAAAACTAAATATCATGGGTGTCAGAGACTGGTTTACCAAACAACACAGATTTCTTTGCATGGCTGCTTGGATATTGCTAATATTTATCCCTCAACCAGCTAATGGAAGGACAAACATTTTCTGTCATCTGCACATTTCATCAGTAATAACTTTATATTTCCTTCCAGTTCCCTGTTTAAAATGTTGATGAGTATAAAACCTTTTTTTTTCTAAATTGCTACTATTCACTGGTGATTCTTTATTGATAACAATTTTTTTCACAGCTGGCAGGTTAGTAGAGAGAACTGTGTGTGCTTTGCTGATACTCAGAAGTATGTATTTTTAATCAAAATTGTGTGCTGAAATAAGGAATACTGTAATGTATAGCATAGTAGCAGAATTATTTTTATCAAGCAACCTTTAAGCACCTCCAAACGTGAAGTTAGGTTTGCTTTATAGGACCTATTTTCAACAAAACCCCTTTATTGTTATTATTGGTTTTGATTATATTCTACAACTTCAATTTTCTACTTGTGGAGTGTCTCGTAAAAATTTCCGTTGTTTCACCTGGAATTGACATAAAACTTTTTTTTAATATAATGGAACAAAATTGTTATTTTTCTAGAACACTATGCTGTTTTGGTTTTGGTTTGCTGGGGGTTTTTTACAAAAAACAATTACAAATTCACATTAACAGGAAGATGGGCACTCAAAGCCCACACTGAGGCTCCTGAGAAGAGAATTTCAGGCCCCCCAATTTGTAAATCTCTACACCTAGAAATAACAGTTCTCCATCTTTATTGTTTACTACTGGACTGAAAAGTACTTTGTTGACCTCATCTGCTACAAGTACTTCATATTGCCACTTTCAAATGTGAAAGGTAACTTTTCATAGAAAATGTATCTTTTTTGCATTCTTATTGTCATTTTTTAATTATTGTTTAGTAATGGAAATAGCTCACTCTTCAGATCTCTTCTACTCCTACTATACTTGAAAAATTATCTCTTTGCTTGTTTGTTTTTACTGTTCTAAGCCTTGCAAGAAACATTAGTTTTCCTTGAGACCTTTATGAATTTTCTTTGCATTTTAACTTCTGTTCCAGACAGATCAGAATACTCATATTTGGAATATTCTCTTAACATACTGTTAGTGTTGGCTGTATGAGGTTCAGATGAACCTCAGTTTTCTACAAGCACTGGGAATGTCTCCAGGATTGAGCCATCCCAGATATTTGTTTTTTTAACTTTTCAGTTGCTAATTGAATATTATAACATGCAAAAGAGCAGTGGTTCTGACCGTGACGCTTCTATAGTGCAAAGCAGGTTCTAAAATTTAAAAAGCACATTGATATTTATGATTAGGAATCCTTTTTTCATTTATATTTTTGACCAACCTTTTGACCAACAATTTTTTTTTCTACTTAGAAAAACAAAGACAAAAGATGTGTAGTGAGCTTGGGTTATTAGAAACACTCATTTGTCAGGCTATCTGGAAAGCTAAAACTGATCTACTTGTTGCATTCTGCAGAAAGCAGCCTCAGTCTCTGTTCCAGTTTGGTTATACATGAAATATCTCCAGATCCCAGAGAAGTTGTGGATGTCCCATCATTGGAAGTGTTCAAGCATAGCTTGTATATGGCTCTGAGCAGCCTGGAAGCTGTCTTTGACCATGGCAGAGGGTTTGGAACTATATGATCTCTAAGGTCCCTTACAACTCAAAAAATTCTATGATTCCATGATTCCTTGATTCCTACATGATCCTTACTCATCATCAACCCTGGTTCCTTTGAGGCTCATGTATAAATATTTAAAAAAGGAAATGTTGGCATTAGCTGGCAGCTCAAAAGTAGAAACAACCCTAAGCATTTCCTGAGTGTTGTATTGATAAATATTTTGAAGACAAAGTCATTTGCACAAGAGTTTGACCCCTCTTATTATTATCACAAAATCTTTCCCTTAAATTGCAGTGTGGCAAATCAAAGCCTGTCCTGTGATACCAATTCTTGGGACTGGGCACTTTAAGATGTTTAGGATAGCTTTATCTTGCTGTGGTGATTTTTTATACTTTTTTCTTTGTCCTAGCACAACTTTCAACCCTTTGACAGAAACGAGAGAAGGTAAAATACAAAAGCATTGAAAAACCCTGTCTTAAATGCTCAAAAATGCCCAAACCCACATAGCAGTAGTCTGAATAGCCATTAATTATAACACTTGGAAATGTATACATGGCACATCTGTTCTTTCCCTATGTACATATATGTGTACATTTATATGTATGTTCATGTAGATATACATACAAAAAAATGTACATGCATATATGTTATTTCAGATTGAATGTGCATCAGCCTGATATCTCTCCCCTTCTTCCCCTCTTTCTGGCTGAACTATTTGGAAATTTTGACTTCTTAGTTAAAACTACCTCTCTTTATGTATTACTTAAATGTTTATTCAGATGTAAGCAGAAACACACCCTGAAGTTATGCTTCTCAGGTTGCTCAAGGAAGCCTGAGTGTCTTCCAAACTGTCCATGTGAAGGGCTGCCTGAGGGGCTGCAAGAATATAGCCCACGCTGACAAAGTAACAAGTGAAAGGATACGAAACAAGTGGTGAGATAACAGGTACAGGAGGTGTCTTGTCATTTCACCTTACAGAGTCTCTCTTGATATTTTTCCTCTTTATATTCTCAACCCTAACACAGTTTGAACTTTTGTGGAAAAACCTATGCAAAGCAGGATTTTGCAGCACATATGTGATAAATGGGATGCCTCTCAGGAACATAAATCTGTGCTGGTGCATCCTGATGCAGAATTGGTGTTGATGTTAACATGTCATTTTCCCAAATGCTTCAGAGTCCTTTGGGCTTGCCATGAAGGCAAGGATTTATCTTCTAATCTCAGAACCACTTTTCTCTGTCTGGATTAGCCATGAGCAGGAAAGTCATTAACATTTATGAACTGGGGATTAATAACACTCAAGAGCATATTATGTGGGCTGTTTATCCCCTGCCCAGGCCCTTAACCTATGTCTGAGATGGGTAGGAAAAAAATGGCAACACAAACTCCTACTCACTCGGAAACTTAACTCAATCACAAAATAGCTGAGATTGACAGGAATCTCTAGAGATTGCACAGTCCAGCTCCCTGATCAAATCAGGGTCAGATCAGGTCCAAAGAGATTTTGAGTATGTCCATAGCTAGAGACTATGCTACTTCTCTAAGCATTTTATTGTCATGTTTGATCACACTCACATTAAAAGTTTTCTTTATGCTTAAATGGAATTTCCTGTATATCCACTTGTGCCCATTGCCTATTGTGCAAACTTGCTGAGGATACATTTTCCCATCAGTCAATTCATTGACATAGATTTTAAGTTGTATTGGCCCTCATTATAGACCCTTGGGATATACCACTAGTAAGTGGCCTCTGCGGATTTTGCTGATCACAAACTCTTTGAGAACTGAAGTTAAGCAGTTTTCAGCCCACCTCAATGTCTAATCAACTGTCCCATATCTCATCAGTTTGTCAATGGCAGACCGTGTCATAAGCCTTGACACAGTCAAGAAGAAACAAGTTTCTCATCTCTTTCCTTGTCCACCTAACTATTCTTTTCATCATAGGTGGCTATCAGGTTTGTCAGGCATGATTTCCCCTTTGTAGGTTCATACTGACTACTCCCAATTACCTTCTTATCCTTTGTGTATTTGGCTCCCTGATTATTTTGTCCATCGTCTCCCCAAGAGTAGACATAACACAAACAACTTACAGTTCCTCAGATCCTCCCGATTGCCTTTCTTGATGATAAGGGTAATGTTTGTTTCCTCAGGAACCTCCATCAGTTGCCATGACAATTCAAAGATCATTTGAAAGTGGTCTCACAATGGCATTGACCAGGACCCTCAACATCTGTGGGTGCATCCCATCAGCTCACGTTCTTGTGTATGTCCAGTCAATTAAAATGTGTCTTAAGCTGATCCTCCTCCACCAAAAGTAAGTCTTGCTTGCTCAGACTTTTCCACTGCTCCTGAGGTTACCTCAAGAGCCTGGGAAATCTTGATGTGAAATCTCATTGGTAAAGACCAAGGCAAATGAAGTGTTGAGTACCTCAGCTTTCACCACATGGCAAATCTCTTATGCCATCCAGAAGCAGTCTTAAATCTTCTGTAAACCCTGTTTTCATTGATGAAAAATACTTTCTTTTTGTCCTTCATGTCTCCTGCCAGAGCCAGGTCCACTGGGTGGCCTTTCCTAACACCATCATTATGAACTCAGTTTCTACAGTCCTCCCAGGTCACATAACCCTGTATCAACTTCTTGTACATTTGCTTTCCATATATTGAGTTTTGTTAGGATATTTTGCACCCATACAGGCCTCCTGATGCCTTTTTTTGGTTTCCTGCTAGTTGAAATAAACTATTTTAGTGTTTGGAGAAGGTGGTCTTTGAAAAATCAGCCAGTTTTCCTGGGCACATCTTGACTCCAGGTCTGTGTCCTTTGGGATCTTTTCAAGCAGGTCCCAGAACAGGTCAAAATCTTCTGACCTAAAGCCCAAGCTTTTTTTTTGCATCCTCTCATGGTCCTGGACTCTATCATCTCAGCATCACTGCAGCCAATCTGTCCTGAACCTTCACTTGTCTAAGCATAGGACTGTTCATCAGCTGGTGTCTCTAATTGAAGAGTCAGTCTTAGAAACAATGAATGGCAAGTGTTGAGCTTTCTGCTGTATATTAATGATGGACCACTTCTGAGATACTCTAGCAGAAATTATTACGAGCCCAATCCAAAGGACATGGAGGTCAATAAGAAGATTTTCAGACTTTATGCTCTACAGATTACATTTGATGACCTTTTTTTCAACACAGAAAATAGAGGACATCAAATTCAATCATTAAAAAGCAAACACAAGTCGAACAAATCAAGGGTATTCTGATTGTAAAGACGAAAAGCCTGATGAGTTGTTGAACTCCCTGCTGCAGGAACATTTGAAGATTAAATATCTATATGGGTTCATAAAAAACCCTTCATGAAAGAAAAAGCCATCAAGTCTAACATAAAAAGCCCATCCCTTATCTTAGAAATCTCTGTACTGCAAATTGCAGTTAGCACTGGAAACTGAAAGAGTATTCTGACTAAATGCCACTATATGTTCATCTTACCTGGGCATCCACTAATTGTCAGTACTACAGAGAGGATATTCTGATGGATAGAATCCATTTAGCCTGATGGATTAGAATATTCCAAAATACTGTCACAAAGTGTCCTGTCACAGCATCTTAGGTGCTTGGGGAAAAACATTTGAAATGACTGGGACATTTGCCATTGTTTTCAATAGAGTTGAGATTCAGCTCTCAACAACTCATTTTAGGAAATCTCTCATGTTTTGATATTTTGTAATGGAAGACCTGTGGATCAGCCCACTATGGCATTGTGGGACAAATTTGAAAAGTGTTTTAGAATTGTTAAAAAGACCTGCTTTTCTTAAAGAATGAAATCTGTACAGCTTTTTGGACACTTGACCCATCATTAAGATATGAACTTCTAAACAGAATGGAAAGATAAAAAATGAAACTCCTTACAACAAATGTAAATTTGTAAGAGTAAATATAATGCAAGTTTTTTAATCTTTGCATTTATGTATGCATAAAATAAAGAAATAATCCCACTCTGAAGTGGTTTGTTGGTTTTTATTTTAGTGCTTCTATTATACAGGTAAACTTTTAGGTCCAGATTAATTTCTGGTGCAAGTCTACATAAAGCTCTGCATCAACAGAAGGGATAGATTTGTTGGGTAATCTTTGTTCATTCCAGTCAATGATAAGCCCAACACTTTACTCACTGTTTCTCTTTGTGAGTTAATACACAGTATTGAATTTCCTCTTTGTATTCTCATTCTTCCTTTGTGTGGGCATTTGTTTTATTCTTTTCTTTTTTTGTTAGTTTCCTTGGGGGATGAGGCAAAGGCGTCATTACCAAGAATGCCTTCAAAAACAGCTTTAAAAAAAAAAAGGAAAGACAGTCTGTTTGTCCTTGTTTTGAGCAACACTTTATAGCTAATAATTACTGTTGCATGGCTGGACAGGATATTGGAATTATTAGTAGTCAGAAGACAACATGTAATTATAATGAAGTAAATCACAACTGGATTGAGGAAAAGGGAGATGGAAAGGACAGAGCAGAGAAGAGAGTAAGGACAAAGACAAAAAGAGCAGTGGACCATATCTTTCACTTTTGTGAATCAAACATATGCTTTTATTAATAAGCATAGATAGTTTCTGGTCCTATTTGCTATTGTGTGAATCCAAAATCATTACAGAGCAGTTTTGTCTTATTACAATCGAGATCAGAATCAGAATCATGTGGGAGGAGTGAATGACACATGTCCTGTTGCACACTGAGACACCGTCCTGTTCTCTCTGCTCTGTTGGCTGAGGACAGCACAGATGTTTTATTTCTGTTTAACATGTACTAGATGGTAAAACTAAATCTAGTTGAGATTTCCAAAACTTTTAGTGATAGGGTAACAACAGTCTGACTTCTGTTATATTACATCAAACAGAGTGTGGGGTCTGGTCCAGAACAGCAGAACTGGGTACTAAGGAATACAAATAACATAAACCATCTTGAGTTTTGAGAATAATTACAATAAGAAAAGAAGTAAATAAAACACCCAGAACCCTTCCTGTCCTGTATTGTTATTAAAACAAAATCTTTCTCACTATAATCCTTTCTTGGCATTTTTTTCTGGAAAAAAAAAAAAAAATATATGACTCTCTATATATTTAACTATAGGAGAATGGTGAGCTTTCTGTCATGAGAACTTCATCCCATGCCAAGATGACACACATCCTCTAGTAACACCTATTTTTCTCCATGAATCACAGAGATAGTCTAGATACTTTCTTAGAACTGTTCATGTCTAACAGTAGATGACATAAACCCCACTTCATGTATCTACAAAATTGCTCACTCATGGTTTGACCAATTTACTTTTAAAAGTAGAACCTGGCTGCAAATGTATTTTCTGTTTCAGAGAAAATTACATTATTCCTATAATTTTCACTCTTTTTAGCTGGATAATAATAATAGGAGAAATGTGAAATTTACTTGGGAATGCAAGTCTGAAATAAAATAATAATGATTTTTATTTGAAACTTGTTTTTTCAAAGAAAGTGAAATGATTCATTGTAATGCTCATGTTTGATTTTATACACTATGAGCAGCTTTAAAATGATACAGAAAAGGCTGTACTGAAATGGAAACATCAGAACATTCTGTTCCATTACAAGCTCATCAGAACAATCTTCTCAGATTTCTTCATAATGAAATTTTATTAGAATTGATAGATTTTCACACAAGCATGCAGTTTTGACAAGCATTTTCTGCAAGAAATAAAGAAAGGTTGGTAGAGGACATTCTGCTAGTTTTATTTTAAAATCTCTGCATTATATTAAAAGAAAAAAAGGAACCCCACTAAAAAATAGCTAATCACCTCATCTGAATTCTCTCTAGACACCTATCTACTATAGTTCTTCTACAGAAAGATTTGATTATTGGTGCCTAAAAATATTTTACCATTGAAGTAACTTTACCTTATATATTCTCAAAACAGCTCCAAAGGGCAGACTCATATAGTTGTGCTTATCTTCCCACTAACATACTAAGATATGGAGATTCTAAATAATTTACAGAAATGAAACTTGAGTTTGATGAAGAATCTGGATTGAGGTATTGTCAAATAAGTCACCATTATGCACCCCTGCCTCTCTCTTCAAAAATAAAAGAAAACTCATCTTCTTTTTGGATAAATGTTAGAACTCAGCCTTGTGCAGTGTAAAGGGAAAGCTATCATGTTGAAGAATTGAAGAAACACTTATGAGGAAAAAAAAATAATGGAACATCCCACTTTTGCTTCTCCTGCATAAATAATGCAACCCAAGGGCAATTAGCATTTGGAGAGTGGTTTCTTGTCATATCAAGCACCACTTCAGCAGCCAAATGATATAGACAAGTCCCCATTACAAGGGAAAACACAGTGGGACAAAAGAAAATATTTCACTTCACGAGGTAAAATCCTTTATATAAAGGCCATCTACAAAAGAGACAATGATCTTTGCTCCTGGACACCTACTAGCCATTAATGGGAAAGTTCCTCTGAAAACATACACATGCACTTACAACTTGGGCTCTAATGAGGACTTAGCTGTTTGATGACGACACATCTGGCATGCTTTCAGAACTCTGCAGTCCCAATTATAAAGCTGTCCAGCAGGAAAACCCATTACAGATCTGAGCTGTCAGACCTTCGAAATGAGG
>JAWWLV010000100.1:65380972-65438886 GCA_035041135.1 Platyrinchus mystaceus
GGGAGGGGGGTTATTTGCTCAGAGGAAAAGGCTAGAAATGTAGATTACATTTTGATCACTTTCTTGTCTGGTTTCTTAAGAGGAGACTCCTGCAGGTCTTCCCCTCAGCAGTGAGCCTTTCTCTGTATATCACTGAGTCCCCTGCTCACAGTTCATCTAGAAGAGAGCGAACCGCTCGGCCTCACTTCATAGCTCTCGGGTCCCAGCTGAGATCTATTCATGAGAAACTCTACAGTACAAATCAAGGGACCCTTAGGGTGCTATATAAATTCATAACGAGGGATAATCCATTCTCAGCACTGTGTGCAATAACACTTTCAAAAAAAAAACTCCAACAAAACACTGTAGAAAGCATTGGGGGAAGGCAGAACAGCAGGGGAATCGCAGAATGGTGTTGCAGAAACACCAAATCATCCCACCCCCAGTGCTGTCAGGGTCCCTGAGCACTAATCAGCACAGGCAGGAGCTGGGCAGTCTATTTCAGAGAGGGGAATGGAGGCACTATGAAGCAGCACATGGGATCCATCCACTTTGAGGAAGTGTCCATGTGAGGAGTGGGATTTTCCCAGGTTTTCCTCAGAGAGAGTGCTGGGACTTGACAGTCCGGACCATTTTCCAGAAATTTCTCTCTGTCTTTCTCTTAGGTTTGGGGAGATATAGGGTAGTTAATAATCTAAAGAAGATAAATATAAAAAAATTAAACAGGATTAGGAAGGCCCGAGGCCATTTACCCAAAATTAAAAACTGTGATAACCCTCAGACTAATGCTACAGTTTACCAGGCTCTGGAGTAGACTGTAATTCATTTTTTTGGTTACAGCCATTTGCCTTTTCCTGCCTTTCTTGTCCTTTGCCTTGTAACAGAGAAATATTACAACCCAGTAATGGAACAGAATCTTGGGACAGAACAAGTTGACTGTAAAGTTTTACCATGCAAAGGAATCCTGAAGCAGTTTAAGACAGAGCTATGTATACACCTTATAGGGAGATCTGTCTCAGACAGTGGAAACAACTGATTTTCACCAAGGAATGGTTAAGAAATGTTTCTCTTTCTACTGTATGAGGCTTGATAAACACTCCTTGTATGCTGAATTTGTGGAATAAACAGTTCTAACTCAGAAGGTCTTCTAACCTGGCACAACAGTGAACCTGTCTGAGACAGGAAGTCTCCAATTCCTTGCTCATTCAGTAATACTTAGCACAGCACTTTCAATGTTTGCACTATTAATGCAGGCATCTCTGACCACAGCAGGGAGGAAAACTGGCCATGGATTAAGACTGTGCACTACCAAGTGATAGTCAGTATTTCAAAATATAGAAGATTTTTGTGTACTTGTGTGTGTGTGCTTAAAATATCTCACAGTCTGGTTTTATTAAGCAGTCTATATTCAAACTTGCTCAACTGTCTTTACATGGACTGAATGTTGACAGTTTAATGTCAGCACCACCTCATGAGATTTCCAAGAGCTTTGAAATTTATCTCAGAATATAAACTCTAAGAATTATTTCCTCTGTGAACTACCATTATTTATCTTTTCAGAAGAAGTTTGCACGGAAAAAAAAAAAAAAAGATGAAAATTTGACCTAACATATTTAAACCACCAAAAACCCCCAAAATAATTGGATACATAAGAAAACAAACAAACAACAAAAACAAACAAAACAAAACAAAAAAACATAAACACCACCACAAATAAACATTGACAGGTAAAATTTTTCAAATTATTATGGAGTTCAATTAAAAACTACACTTATTTGAGTGTGTTTAAAGAAGAGAGATCTACAGAGCTTTTACTTTTTTAACACAAGTTAATAATGAAAATGTAAATAGATTTTGCCTATATTCCAGGAGATGTAGAGATTCATCAAGAACTAAAAATGAGGTTCAGCAGTGAGGAACAAGCCTCATGACCACTAAAAAAGCTCCTAAGAGTTAAAGAGCTCTAAGTATAAGCAAACAGGTTATAGAGGGTGCTGGGAAAATAGTTAGGGGCATCGCAGAATCAAAGAATGGCCCGAGTTGAAAGAAACCTTAAAGATTAACTAGTTCCAATCCCCTTCTGTGGACAGGGACACCTTCCACTAGGCCAGGTTGCTCAGAGTTCCATCCAGCCTGGCCTTGAACACTCTCAGGGATGGGCATCCACAACTTCCCTGGAAAACCTGTGCCAGGGCCTCTCCACCCTCACAGGAAAGAATTTCTTCCCAAAATCTAATCTATACCTGCTCTTTTTCAGTTGGGAGCCATTTCCTCTTGTCCTGTCACTCCATGCTCTTGTAAATAGCCCCTTTCCATCTTTCTTGTGGGCTCTCTTCAGGTACTGGATGACTGCAATTAGGTTTCCCCAAAGCCTTGTCCTTCCAGAAGAGATAAATCCAATGCTCTCAGCCTTTGCATGTGCGAGAGGTGCTCCATCCCTCTTATTATCTTGGTGGCCTCTTCTGGACTCACTCCAGCAGGTCAATGTCCTTCCTGCTTCTGGATGCAGCACTGAGGGTGGGGTCTCACCAGAGCAGAGCAGAGGGGCAGAATCCCCTCCTCACCTGCTGCCCACCCTGCTTTGGATGCAGCCAAGGGCATGTTTGGCTTTCTGGGCTGTAAGTGTGCATGGCAAGATCATGTCCAGCCTCTCACCCACCAGCACCCCCAAGTCCTTCTCACCAGGGCTGCTCTTGGTCTGTTCATCCCCAGCCGGTGTTGAAACCCAGGGTTTCCCCGACCCAGGTGTAGCACTTGTACTTGGTCCTGTTAAACCTCATGAAGTTTCCATGGGCCCACTTCTCAAGCTTGTCCAGGTCCCTCTGAATCAGCACGGAAGACCTCATCAAAAGTCCACTTAAGTCAATGGAAAAAACTGCTATTAACCTCAGTAAGCTTCACTGGGCTTTGAATTAGGCTTTGAGTTCAAATGCTTTGACAGGGCTGAAGGGAAATGATGAAAAAGAGCAGAATAATAAAGAATAAAGCAGTGCTGGGGTGAATGACATAGCCTCCAACAGTAAGAATTTGGAAGGAAGTTGGGCTGCAGCAGGCAGCAGGGTGGTGAGGGGACTGCAGAGCTATGTGTGAATTCACACAACATCCATTCACATAATTTCTCAGACGCTCACTTTTCCGAGCAGTAAATTCAGTCAGCATTTTTTTAAAAAATATATATTAATTTATTTCTGGGAAAAGAAAAGCATGCTGTTGAATATTGGTGACTCCAGGATGCTGAGTGGGAAGGCAATGATTTATAATACATTATAGAAGTGGGCATGATAAAAGTCTGCAAAAAGATTCTATTGCTCTGGAGCCTCTGGTCTCTGCATAACTTAAGCAACAAGGTGCCTCTTGCAGACTGCATGGTTTTAACCTGAAGCTATTACCAGCATTTAAGATAACATATGGTTTAATCCTTCTAACTTCAACATGAATCATTCAGAAGAATGAGGGGAGGAAGGGAAAGACTGAGGGGAGAGAAAGAGAAAGGCTCTTGTAGAAATTATTAGAAGTGTGAGCTGTAGGAACTGATGATAAGGCAGAAAGGGCTGCTAAACCATCTATGTAGGGAAGGTAGGATGCTAGGTGACAGCTCTCGGGGTTCTGTGAGCACACCTACCAGGCTGAGAAACAAGGAGTGCACAGTGGCTTGCCCCTGAGCTTTGCTCTCTGTCAAGCGGTATCTGAATTCCTGCCCAATGATGTCTCTTTTGAAGCCATTTATTTTCCTTCAGCAATGACCACTGCTGGTGTTGTTGGAGCACTGGAGACTTTTCCCCACGGTGGGATCTTCTCCGTGGTGAATCTGTCAATACTGCCAGGCAGGGACAAATCAGAGCTGAGCACACTTCTCACCTCTCACACCCTGCCTCCAGGGCTAGGCAGCCTTTGGGGACTGACAGTGCTTTTCATGACTGAGCTGAGACCTCCGGGATCACAGCCAGGTAAAGTCTTGGAGAAGACTATTTACATGCAATACCCAAAGCAATCTTGGACCAGAAATAAAAGTCAGATGTATTTGTCAAAACCGTATGTCCATCACACTGAGACACTCTCTGTGCAAGAGGCACTGACCCTCTCTGCTTTTTCTTGACTCACTCTCACAGCCTCTTGGTTTATTTCTTTCTGTTTTAAGAGCACTTTAGATTTTGGTAACTTTTGGTACTGTTTTTACCTACAGACAAGCCTCCATTTGACATATCACTAACCTGTCAAGTACTCTAGTTTCAGGCCTTTGACACAATCCAGCTGCTATACTGCAAAGAACAGCTTGTTTCCTGCTTTTGCTGAGCCTGAAGGATATTTTTTGGCCAAAACGTTAGCTTTAATACATCAATACATTTAATGAGATTTATATCTGCATCCAAAATTCACCCATGGTGGCCTTTCAGCCTTTCAGTCAGGTGTTGGCAGCCTTGTGGTCTCGACTATTTGTTTGAAATTCAAGCTCGCAAAGAGTGTTTCTACCCATTAAGGCGACATGAATTAAATATTCCCTTGGAGTTTACTTGTGCATAACCACAAAAATGCAATTTTTTTCCTGAAGACAGGAGAAACAAGCTGCTGCAAGTAGTTGGGTATAAGTCATAGAGTCTCTCCCTTCTCAGTCCTACTTGTGTCTTCAGAATGGAAAAAACCCAGCATTTTTATTTTTCATCCTGAATCAAGGTGATTTTACTTAATTGACCCATTGATCTTAAATTACAGTGCAGAGGAATCTTTGAAACCAAGAGATCTCTATTTTCCAGGTGACTTATGTGCAGATAAAACTTGCATATACGATGTTTCTGTTCATTTTTGTAACACCTAAATCCGGGTGTCTGAATGCTAACTGCCACCTGTACTCTCTTGGACTGAACAAAATATTGCTTTGGGTAGCCAATCTCATGGAGATCTATTTTTCTGGGTTAGTAAAATGAAATACATCTTCCTTTCTGTCATTATTTCTCCTTCCATTTCTGTAATGATATTTTCAAGGAAAAAAAAGGCATCAAAGTTTGGAACACAGGCTCATTTTAGTTCCATTATGATTGTTATTATTACTACCAGTAGTACTACTTAGCTTTTTATAGCTTTTCCTTGTATATTTCTTACAGAACTTCATAAAACAAGGAAATGTTCATATCCTGGCTTTCCTGAGGCACTGAAATACACAGAAAAATGAAATAATTTCCCAACAGTTAAAATGGAGGTTAGTGGTGTGGCTGGAAATAAACCATAGGTCAGATGAGGTTCAATGGTCAACAGGGTAGAAAAGCAGTTTCCAGGGTAAATTTGTCAGATGTCTGGAAATGTGCCCTGGTTTATATTGGGAATTGTTTTTTAAAGAGAGAAAACCCTGTTTCAAATGAGAAGAAAGAATATGGAAAAATGGATGAAGGAAAAGTGTCATAATAACAGGTAGGAAGAGAAAAGACTAGGGACCTAAGAGACAAATGTGGTTGGAGATGTTAAGTCAGATATTAAAAAAAAAAAAAAAAAAAAAGTGAGGACTATTCTACATGATGTTACCTCATATAAGAAAGGGGAATTTAGTCCCTTTTAGTGGAGGATGGAGAGTATTCACACATGACTCTTCAGCCCTTTTATAGATCCATAAACATTCTCTTTAATGAGGCTGAAACCAGGATTTTCTCTAAGCATATTTCAATCCCTGAGTCTCTGGTTCCTTTCTCAATCCCAGCTATATTTAACAAAAAAATAGAAAGGAGAAAAAAGAGGAAAAAAAAGGAAAAAAAACCCCCTCCACACACTGCCAACTTCACTGGTATCAGTCACAAATGCTTACAAGGATTACAGCTCAGTAATGAGCTTTTGTACTAATAGTACATCTTTTAATAACTGCTATCTGCACTTCCAGTTGTAAGTGATAAGTGAGGCTATATTGTTAATGACAAAATGCCTCACCTTTCCCCCCCGCCCCCATCCTGATACTTCATCTTTCTCTGAATTCCTCAGCTGAAGGTTGAAGAGAAATTAGAGTCAATTCTTAGACTGCTTTATGTGGTTTGGTGTATTCCAGCTGATCACAGGGCTGAGCTCCTGCTCTGCTGATCCCTCTGGGCTGTGGCACTGGGCACCCGCCCAGGAACCTGGGGAGGATGCCCAAATGGAAAAAAGTGAAATGCTTCTATCCATGACAGGGACTGAAAGCAGCAGCGAAGAAGAAAATGTAATAATAATAATGGTCATGTTTCAGAAGCAGAGAGAGCTGTGAAAGAACAGGAGGATCAGAAGGTGGCATTTAGGCACAATGATTTCAGCTTTCTGCTCTGCCTTTCTGTGTGATGTTGGCCAAAACATTTATTTTTTCACTGTCTCCTCTAAAGCAAGGCTAACAGCATTTCCCCATCTCACATGAAGGATCGGAAAGGAAAGGGAATGGGGATACAATCATTCAGGGAATGTCAGGTCATTACTTCTTGTGACGGAGACGCAATGTTTTGAAACTTTGTTGCTCGGGATCTTTTTGCGAAGAGATTAGACAGTGTCAGCGCCAGACTGCATTGCTCATCCTCCCTTGGGTGCAGCTAGGCCTGTTCCTGTGATTCTGTAACTGCAGATACATCTTTGTTTAAACTTTTGTCTTCTCCTCTCAGCACCCATTTTATTTTTCTTATTTTGAAAGGGGAGAGATTTAATTTCCATGAAGCTTCACAGAGGACCAGAGAAAGAGCCAGCTTGTAATACAGGCTTGCTTAGTCTCTGTTCATGTGTAGGTATCCCTCTCAGTATTAAGCCAGGCTCTCTGGGGTCTCAGTCTATAACTGTATCCTCTTTCCCAGCACAATCTACAGTCTGTACCCATATAATCTCTGATACCTTGGTTGTTTAATATTTTTTTTTTTCATGGACTTTCTTGTGCACAGGAAAACTTTTATTCAAAACTCAGAGGTCAAAGAGATGCTTGAATGTTGTCTGGGAACCTCTTCAAGCAATGTCCCCTAACCTGAGGCTCTGGTCTGGCTCATCACAAGTCCACAGTTCCAGCAAACCTGGTCCACAGCATGGAAAACTGTAGGAGAGGCAGAGGTGAAACGGCTTCATTTAGAAAGAATAAGCTCAAAAATAATAAATAAAAATAAGAAAGGCTTTGTTTTCTTTACAGAGCTGGCAATGATAAGGAGAATGAAACCCTTTGGAAAGGAACTTTCATATGTGGATGTGCCACCCATATTTGTACCAGTTAAGCAGTTCGTTTCATCATGCTTTATAATCAAGGAAAAGGAAAGTATTAATAAATGTCCTTTATTCTTTAAGTCATATATAGAACTCACCAGAAAATGGAATTTTCAGAAAGATTCCAAATCTTAAACACTATCCTTTTTTTTGCGTGTGGGTTTTTTTGTTGTTTGTTTGTTGGTTTGTTGGTTTTGTGGGTTTTTTGTTTGTTGTTGTTGGTGGTGGTTTTGTCATTTTTTTTCTTTGTTTTATTTAAAAAAAAAAATTCAGACTGGACTTTCATGTGAAAGAGAATATTTGTAGAAGGAAATGTCAGAAGCAGAATAAACACAGCTATCACTGCCACCTGGAACTGCTTAGAAAAATTTCCATGGAGAATTTTATCAAAATTAGCACCTTCCAGAAACATTTTAGTTTTGCTTAAATGGCATTTTCAGGCAGGAAAAAAAGTTATATAAAAATAGTTTAAGGAGTTTTATACCTTATTTTATTTTATTTTACTTTATTTTATTTTTTCAGTAAACTCATTTGCTCAGATTTTTAGAACTAGAGACAGAAGAAAATCACTAGACAGTGTAAGTGTGGATAATAATCCTACCCTGGGAGAGAAATGGAATATTTTAATAATGTGAGGTCCTTATGTTCTCTGCCTGGTAAGATTATATGGTAATAATTTTTTGATGCAGAAACAAGTGTAAAGTCTTTAGTGTACAAAATGTCATTGCGGAGAAACAGTGACATATGATATCCATACAATACCTGAAAAAAACTTTTAAGAATGCCCCCCTAGAAACACACATAAACATACTTGCTTCGAGTCTGTCAAAACTTTTTTTAAAAAAATATAATTTGGATTATCTGTGCATTTGTGTGTTCTATATGAAATAAAGTAGTTTTCTTTGTTCAACTGTATTTTGAGATATTAAATTTAAACATTCCATTAAGATGTTCAAACAGAAAATGAACTACTCAAAGTTCTCCTAAGGTACTTCAATCAAAAATTTTCAGCAGTATTTCGTAGAGATGAACATGCAAAGAGTATTTCTATTGAAAAAAGATTTCTGATGTAATTCAGTTTTAAACATCTTTTTCTGACCAGTTCCACTGAAGAGCTACAGGAAGAAAAATGTTGCATGAGAAGAGCATAAGCATCTAGTGTTATTTTTCCTAAATATTCCCTAAGGACTTCTTGTTTCAGGCTGTTCCTGGTCCAAGGGCAGTACCTTTGGGCATAATAACTCCCAACAGATTTTCAGCTTATTCTATCTGTTTTTTAAACCCACAGGAATTTTAGCATACCCAACATCCTATGGCAAGAAGTTCCAAGAAGTAATTCCTTTTGTCCATTTTGTTTAGAATTTTTCTAATTTCCCATCTGCCAGTTTCATTTCATGCCTTAGCTTATTTTGAAAGATCCAGTAAACATTGTTTTCATAGACCCTTATCATATGGTCTTTCGGTCATGTCTTTATTTAGGCTGCAGACTTTCATGCATGGATGCTATTTTATACCTGTGATCTTTCTTGTTGCCTTTTTTTTCTGTATCCTCTCCAGCTCTCTTATTTGCTCCTAGAGATGAGGAAAAGTAGAACTGCACACATCATTGTGTGTAGGGGCACTGCAGACTTGCAGTGCTTTTCTCTCTCTTGCATTCCTAAATTTAACTATAGGTGAGATGATACTTTCTTAGCACTATCTTTTCGCATCATAAGACCTCATTTGTAAATAGTTCTGAGCCCATCATGGCATAAATAAAGTGAAGATTTCTCTTTCTGTGTTCATCAGCAAAACCTGGTACTGAGTTCTTTATGTGAGGAAAAAGGAAAGCAAGGGACAAGAAGTTCTAGGATACAGTAATATCTCAAGATAATAACCTTAGGCAAGAAGTTCAGGGTGAAAACCCTCTTAGAAAGCTGCCATGTACAAGAAAAGCTGAGTGAACTTGAAGATGATGAAGAGTTTGATGAAAAAGGTATAATTTGTCAGAGAATAAAAGATGGTGAAAGGTTAAAAAAGGAATTAAGGGAAGATAGCATTGTTTGGAAACATACATGTAGAAAGCAATCTGCTAAAGGAGAGCACTGGTGAAAAAGCATTCAACATAAATTCTGCTTACCCAGGAAAAAGAGAAGAAACTGAGGAAAAAAGTGCCCAGAGCTAGACACTATCATCTCTGCTGCAGCACTGGCAGTTCATTTAATAACTTTCAATCCTATGTCTTGGTATTACAAGCTTTAAAAGCTCCAGCTGAAAACAATCGCTATTAATAACCCTCCTGCTTTGCAATATGAATGCAGCAGGTACAACAGAGAGACACCTATAATCCCCCCATGTTACATAGCAGCAGAACAGCACTCAGCCAACCATGGAGGAGAATCCTATAAAAATACCCAAATCCATCTCTCCATGATGGATGGTCTTTGTACAAGCACTAAAGTGTATTCCCTTTAGTACTACTGTCTATTGATGTTGAGCTACTAAGTAATCTGAGGGAAACTAGGAAGCGATCGCCATGATAAAAAATAAAATGGATTGGGGATAAAGATGGAATTTCGTCAAAACCATCATGATCAGAACAATATTGCCTGAGAAATGGGGAGCTTTATATCTGTCAACATGTCAGTGTTTGGACAGGAAACCAAAGCCTTGGAGATTGGTGTCAAAAGAGCGATCTTTTTCTTCGATAAGCACCATGCATGTACCAACATGAAATACAAATGCAATCTTGCTGACTAGAATTCATGACAAGTAGCTCCTGTGAGAACAGTCTGAAACTGTAAGATTGCTCAGATGTTCCTGGATGACTTCTCATATTCACTAAGCATTTACTCAGCCTTTACTCATGAAATACATTCTGCTAATTCATAGGACTTTTCTGAACCATTTAGGATTTATTTCATATTTTTAAGTTGAGCCAAATCTTGCCTACGTTATGTGGACTAATGAGAAGGAATCATTAATACTGACATAATGACTCACAGGCTTAAAGGCAGCAGATAGGATCAAGTCCTACACAAGTACAAAGTCTAAAATGTTGATGGCATTAGTGAAATCTAAAGCTGATTTAAAGTAGAATTTAAAAAAAAAAAAAAAAAAGGGAAAAAATGTGCTGACAATATTATTTTGAGGAAAAAAAACTGTCAGCAAAATCACATAGGAAAAAGTTAACTAATTGGGATTTGCCAGCTGGGGGCCACCATATTTCTGAACAGAAATGAATGTCCAAGGACAGAATCAACCATTCAAGGAGGAATAATAGCATGATGCCAGGAAATAAATTCAGACTGAAACCTGTTTCCTCTCTGCATCTGTTAGGTGTTCAAAGCAGGGAACAATCATAAAGTCACAGAACAGGTGAGACTGGGAGACAGCTCCAGCATTCCTCTAGTCCTTCCCCCATCTCAGCAGGATCACCTCAAGAAGGCTACTCAGAACCATGTCCATTTGTTATTCCAGCATCTTCAAGAATGGAGATCCTCTAACCTCTCTGGGTAACCTGTTGCAATGTTTGACCACTCTCACAGTTAAAAAGTTTCTTGTGTTCTTTTGAATTGAATAGAATTTCTTGTGTTTCGTTTCATGCCCATTGCCTCTTGTCCTGTTTACTGAGACTTTTTTCCTGTCTCTCTTGAAGTATTTATGCACATTGACAGAAGATCTCCATGAGTATTCCCCCCTCCTGGATGAAAATTCCATCTCTCTCAGCTTCTCTTCATATGTCAAGTGCTCCAGATCCCTCATCATCGTTATGAGCCTTTGCTAGACTTGCTCCAATATGCCCATATCTCTGAACTGGGGAGCCCAGAATTGGACCCAGCACTCCAGGTGTGAGCCTGAATCCTTTGTCTACACTACAACCATTTTTTGTCTCTGAACACGAAAAAAATGCCCTCAACCTCTGGAGTGAGTTTTCATAGGCTTTTATCAGGAGAATTTAAAATAATTCAGTAGAACCACTGGGAAAAGACTGACAGAAAAGAAGAAAGTGGAAGCCATGTGAGCAACTCTTGCACCAACAAGGGAAAATAGTGTCCAATTTCTGTTAAAATGTTTTTTTGGAAAGAAATTGATTGAAAATACAAGGTTTCTGAGGCTTCCAGGCTTTTGAAGTCTGCAGAGGGACATTGAGGAGCAGTAAGCCTAGAAATGTCCAGCTGCTCTGAACTTGATTATTTGCTGCAGAGAGTTCCAGCGCCTCTCGTGAGAGCATTGTCTGGTTAAACTCTGAATAAGACCCTTACAGCGTAGCCTTAGCACCTTTAGCAGTTTAAAAACTTTTGGGCATGTGGAAGATTTCTCTAGGCTGAAATGCATCTCACTTTCTGAGCTGAGCAGTTTTGAGTTTATTTTTTCTTCGCAAAATGCTTTAAAATCTCATGGTTTGAGTTATCTGTGGCCGGGGAATTGCAAGTGCTTTTCATGCCTGAAGACCATTTTGGATGCTTTGCTTGTGCACAAGTAATTCAATGTTTGGGAAAGCAAAATCTTGGCATGGAGATCATCTGCAGCAAGTAACAAGATAGTAGCTTCTTAAGCAAAAGAATAAGAGGACTAGAAATAGCAAAAAATGGAAATATTAAGGCCAGAAGGCTGGATAGCTTGTTTCTCCTAGAGGATGTCATTACTCAAAGGATGAGAAAGATACTCAGATAAGATGAATACAAAGTATTAAAGTAAGTATTTACCAATGACCATCTCTAAGGCTTTAAAAAGGAGTAGTCCTGGGGGCAGGTTATTCCGTAACCTGTAACAGCTTTTTTTAATTATTATTTGGGTTTGTGGCTTTATTTGTTTGCTTGTCTTTTTTATTTATGATTATTTTCTGTCAGTGTTGATGCCTATGATTTTTCTTTGGGGCAGGCAAGCTTCTTGCCCTGGGAGATAGGACACTGTACCGTTAACTCTTATTCTGAGCCAGAAGAATGGGCCACGTGTTCCTCTGTTATGCATTGTCTCCTTTTGTTCATATAGAACATCCAAATATAGCCAATTAATGGACAAGGATGTACAGTCATCTGTGGTCTTCAGGGAGAACAGGGCAGATTTTCACCTAGGCTTTTTACATTTAAATCATCTAATATGGCTCACCCAGGTTCTGCCAGGACTCAGTAGAGAGATGTGTGAAGTGATCTATAGGTTCTATCTTGGGCAGTGCTGTAAGCCTGGGTTGAATCCACCATTGCACTTGATGTCTCTTCCACTGGTATCATCACTGGTTAAGTGACTTCCACAGAATAAATCACTAATGATATAAAATCCACCCCAAAACTTTCATAAGTGTATAACCAAGAAAGACTTCAAGAATGACTTGCAGGATGAGAAGAAATCCAGATGCTTTCTGGAATGCTTGGGAGTGAGGGGAAAGCGAAATAAGCATCAGGGAGGAAGAAGAAATTATTGGGTTAAAAGCTATTGTGGACACTAGAGTATCTGGAGGTAAATTGGCAGTGAATAAATGTGGGATGGAAAGGGAAAGAATATTCCTAGTTTAAAAAAAAGCTAATTTTAATTGACATGCAGAACATGGATCTTCCAGCCTTGTAGTATGAGGATCAGGAAAAGGAAACATAATTCTATTTTAATTCAATATATAATGAAAGCAAATTTTTGATGTACTACCTGCATTTTGTGAACAGAAACTCTCTACATTCCTGTGGTACTGAGAGTGCAAGCAGAATTTGGTTCATATAAATTTATTTCAATTTATTTCACAAATTTTATGGGTGTTAATAATTTTTCCTCATTAGTGTGAATATTCATTGCTTATTTCTTTTATTTCACATGTTTAAATGTTTATGTTATTGCAACAAAGTCAGGCAGAGTACCATACTACATTAAGTGAAGTAAAATTTTTTGCTGAATTTCTAAAGGGTTTAAAAAGTTAGTGAAAACTTTGACATTCAAAATGAGGAGCCAGAATATGTGCAAGCCAATTGAAATCTCCACGTTGCTTAATAGAATAGTCTGGTTAACTGTCATATTCTATGGCATTTGACCACTGCCCTTGAGGGTCTCCAGGCCTGCAGAGGGAAGAGCTAATGAAAATAAGAAAATTGTGTTTCAGATTAATTTCTAAGAAAGATCTGGGCTTGTAAGACTCAAAGGATCATGGGTTGAGTCTTAGTGCCATTCTTGAGAAATAAGTTCTGTCAGCAAAGCTCTGCATTGAACTGCAAGGTACGATGGAGATAACGTGAGGTGTTTCACATGCCTCAAGTTGGTTAAAAATAAATTTAAGCTTGGCTCTGCTTATTGGCAAAGAGATCTTACAAGATACAATATGACGAAATGAGATCAGCACAGTAAATTTGAACAAACAATTTTGCTTTGTGATGTGCATGTTAAAGTGACTGAGAAAAGCAAAATTCTTAATTCCCTGACTTTTATGCATATCAATTTTGTAGCTCTATAGTTGCATTACTTTGAAATTATTATGATTTGAAGGTTGATTTTTATAATGTTTTCAACTGCTATTGGTTTTTGAACAGAGGTTGGATGATCAGAACACAATCCTTTTTCACTGAAGAAACCATAGCAAGAGTAGTCTGTGTAACTATCATGTACAGGAAATTAGAATAGAGAGTTTTCATTATTCGTGGGCTTGCATACAAATCTCCAATTTCTGGAACACAGACAGCACTACCCTCCCTCAGAACTGAAGATAAAAGCCTGTGAGTGATTCTGAGGTGCTAAAATATGATGGAGACAAGGACCAGATAAGAATCTTGGTAGATAGGACAGACAGATATAAACACTAACTAAACCTGGATAAGATTTCAAGAAAAAAAAAAAAATCTAATCAATAAACATACGGTCAAATGAAAATGCAAATGAGCCACAGAGTTATAAATGTTCAGGAAGAAAGAAAGATTTCTGTAATACTTACCCGTATTGCATTGACTTCAAGTAGCCCTTAAGTGGAACTGACGGTATTACAAACACAATAAGCACTTCTAGACAAACTGGAATAACAATCACTTCAGGAGCCTGGAAGCATTCACAATTCTGCTGTTGTCAACTCTTTCAGTGGCTTTAATTTTCAATGGTAAGCACAACTCCTATATAGTGTTGTCAAAACCGCAATGAAGTTATGTCATTGAATATTAAAGCGCTGGCCTGTGGAATGCCAAACACACAGATTTGAATTTCATGCTCTCTACTAAACATCAAGACAAATATGTCTAATTTCATAAAAACCTCACCAGCCCAGAAAGGCTGACAATCAGGCCCAGTGTTACCACTTCACCAGCTGAAACAGGAGTTTCTACTGTAAAAAACTCTCTTCCTAGGAGGTCAGAGGAGGGGAGAAGCAGCATGGGGTTAAGATTCATGGATGCAGCATGAGGACAAAGAATGAAAGGGCTGAGGTACTAAAGGGTACTGTTCATCAATGAACAGAAAAATCACATTTTCGTGTGAAAATGCTCTCCTTGTGTTGTTCAGAAGAGTTTGGGAGGCAATTCGAGTGCAATTTCATAATGAAATTGGATTATTTACCTGAAAAGACAGGAGATTAGTTTGCTGTGGAGTTTTCCAAATTCCAGTCTTGGTTTGTGAGCCGTGATGGTTACTAGTTCAACAGGAAGAGAACACACTTGTGTTCCTCACCACAATCCAGAAGGCTGCTCCCTCCCTTGTCCTTTCTGCCAGTGTTATCTTATGCTCCAAGACATACTCAGGGTCCTTCCCTGTCTTTCCATGTCTTCATGAAAATGGAGATAATCTGTGATTAATCCCTTGGCAGCCTGTAGTCTCTGTGTTAAATCTACTTTGGTCTGAAATATATGTTCCCCTTTGGGGTACATTTTATTCTGTCTTACAAATAGTAGTGAAGGTCTGTAACCACTGGAAAGACCTGGCAGGCCATATGAACATGAAACTCTGGGTAATCTCTGGACTAGCAAGGTAGTTTTCTTCTGGGATGTTTCCCAAAAATTCTTGGTTTGACCTTGAAAGTAGAATTTCATACCTGCTTCTATTGGATGAAATGCATCTATTCATGGAATAGATGCCCAAAGCTTACCAATTATACTCAGACTCTTAAAATAGTCTGGACACTGATATTCTGGACAGAACGAGTTCCATGCTGAAGTATTCCTGGCAGGCAACAAAAAAAGAGAAAATTAATTGCTCAGTCTTATTTGGTCTACAGTTTATAGATAGCACTGTAGAAAGAAGTGTTCACTATGCTGTGTTTGTGCCCTGTGATCTCTTCAGTCTGAGGCAGACTGAATTCCAGCAAACTCTTTGCACTCAACTATCTTAAAGCTTTGAAAATTAAAAATCGTTCATTACCCTGACTGTAGTTTTAGTGCCTAACAAATAATCAACAATTATAATAATTAATGGAAATATTTTTTGTTGCTCCATAGAGCACCAAAACATATTAGAAACACCATATTTCTCCCAAAGTTACATTGGCTTCAAGATATTTCCCTTTGATTACTTTATTTCCTTGGGGGGGCATTTCTATGCTCACAAAAATCTTTTGGATGCTCTGTTTTACCAGTGCTTATGCCCTCTGAGATCCTGCATTATTAATAATACTAATTATTGCAATTATTTATTATTAAGTGAAGGATGAGAGAGTTTCCAGCAATTCAGAAGGACAGAAGAGGATGTAAGTCTTACCCTATAGGGGTTGTGTTTGAATTTTCAGACCCTGTGCAGTGAGAAGTCCCTGAGAGTGAGGAATTTTACTTAGCAAGAGCATCTGCTAAATGGATACAAAAGACAAATAAATAAATATAAAGACCTCATACATTTCTGGACTTCTTACTCAAAGGGTTACACTGGAGGGCGTTGATAAAAAGAGTGTTGTAGGTTTTGTAATAATCCAGGGTGCAGATCATATCTGAAGAGGTCAATTAACATATGATAATTTCATGAGGTATACTTTAAATTTCTGTAGGAGATGTCCTTTATCCCTTCTGGAGGACAGAGAAGTGCCTGGTCACAAAGAGGAGGGTGTTCTGAATGTATAACCATAGCTCATAGTGTGCACTGTTATGCAAGTTTTCTGAGCTAAAGCTAAGATAAGAGAGATGCTTTATCTCCAGATGCAGAACCAGAGCTCACAAGCCAGTAGGAGAGGCTGAGTTCAGATACCAAACAGCTCAGAGTAATGACCCAAGATGGTGCAAGGTCATCTGATGGTCTGACCAGCACAACAGACTGCCCCAGTAAGAAAGAAAATTTCAACTCTTGGACTTGCAACCAAGACTTTTGTTGTTATACAGGGCATAGTGAGGCTCTATCTGGAGTGATGTGCCCAGTTCTGGGCTCCCCAGTACAAGGGAGACATGAAGCTCCTGGGGCAGATCCAGAGAAGAGCTGCAAAGGTAGTTAAGGGACTGGAGCACTTCTCTTATGAGGAAAGGCTGAGGGAGCTGGGCAAGTTTGGTCTCAAGAAGCGTCTTTCTGTATCTGAAGGGAAAGTGCCAAGAGGCAACAGGGAGAAACTGATGCACAGGAAGTTTCACCTGAATATGAGGAAGAACTTCTTTCCTGTGTGCAAGGAAATCTGTTCCAAGCATAGGAACAGATTCCCCAGAGAGGTTGTGCAGCCTCCCTCACTGGAGATAATCAAGAACTCTATGGACACAATCCTGCTCCATGTGCTCTAGGATGGCTTTGCTTGAGCAGGGAGGTTGGACCAAATGAACCCACTCTGGTCCCTTCCAACCTGACCCATTCTGTGATTCTGGGGTAATGAAAGCTCAGACATGGAGGATGGCTCTTTGAGAAAAATTATTCTCAGGGATTTTGATATTTAGGAGGGAATATGCTCTCTGGATGGTTGACCCAGCACATCTCCTCTATTTTCTTGCAGAATAGAGAAGGACTTTTCTCCTGTAACTTAGAAATAGAGGCCTCTAACTCATCTAAGTGGTTAAACAAGAGCTTAAGCAGATATAGACAAACTTTTAAGTTTTTTTATTTATTCTTCTAATTTTTCCTTCTACTTGTTAAGCAGATGTCAGTTCATCACTGTAAAATTCTGATTAGATAATTTAAAAGAAAATATATTAATCTTCACACAAAACTGGAAAGCAATAGTAGGTTGCTGCAGATCAAATATTATGTCTTCAGGTTGGTGTAAAACTGGAGAAATGTCACCTGGAAACTAAGGAACACCTGCAGTACACCTAAGCAAAGCACATAAGGAAACCAGTGAGAGAACACAGACAAAATCACCTCTGTAACTATGGCAGTGGCATTAGGGACTTATAGAAGCTTTTAGTTATTACTACTCCCTTCAAAAGATGAGCATGCTTCCCCTTTCTGACATGTGCCTCCCCACCCAGGTGCACAGCAAGTGATTTTTACATTTGAAATATATTCAGTGGAATAAAGAACAACAGATGTACAATTGGAAACAGATCCAATCCAACAATCCAAAAGGCTGCTTCTAAACAGCATCTGACTCAGGAACAATTTTTTTTTTTTTTTAATTAAACTAATTCAGAAACAAAGATTTGGTTTCTTTTAGTTTGTTTTGGTTTTCATGTGGACTTATCCCCTCTTCCCTTTATTCTAACGGAGGAGTCTTACTTTAGATTCCAAACGTCTTAATGGCCACAGACTGTGTATTAGATGCAATCACAGAAAAACAGCATTGAAAAGGGTCTTAAGAGGGTGTGTAATCCATGTAGTTCTTTCCCCAAGGCAGGATCAACTACTTAAGCCATTTGCAAGAGAACATTGTCTATCTCTTTTTCTCAGTAATGACCAGTGATATATTACAAACCATGTACTTACATATATTACACCAGAATTTGGAGACTACAGGTCAGATTGAAGTCTCACTTGCTGACACTGTGCAAACTCAAAAGAAGCAGCGATTCCGGTTCCAAACAACTTTCAGTCTCAGCAGAAAAAGCAGCCCAGGGAAAGAGAAATAATGTGTCTTCATGCTTATTTTATATGGAATTTCAACCTTTTTAGCAGTAGCTTAATCCATCTTTTTTTTTTAAGGCTAATAGCAAACCTCCAGCTGACCACAACTCATGTTAACAAAAATCACTACATATTGCACAAATGATATTCAGAAAAGAAAAAAATGTCCCTATGGGACTCCTGTGTAACCCGCACGTGCCAAAATGATGACAAAGACTTCTATACCTAGCATGATGTTTTGCGTCACTGAACATTTGCAAAAGAAAATGCTGCCTTTAAAAATAAATAATAATTACAAAAACACAGTCCATGATGGAGTTTTCCCAGCACAGCATGCAGCTGTGGAGCCAAACATGCTTATACCTCATTCCCTGAGTGATGTGCTATGTTTTGACATTGACTAACTCATCCATGCTCAGGGCACAAGCACTCAGACAATCTCCATCACCAGTTTCCCATTAGAAATCTTGATCTGTGCTGAAACAAGCTCAATTCCCTTCATTATTTCCCAGCCGACAGACAGCTTGAGAGGGAGGATATTACAAGTGTCAGTCTCTTTGCCTACGGACAGGCCACGAATGACACCAGAAGGAGAGAAACAAACAAATAAAATATATCTCTGTTTGTGTGGCAACTTTTTAATATGTTTGTTGTACCACTATGCTTCATTCATTCTCCCAAAACCAGTTTACCAGGATTATTTTCTTGGAAATCCTTCAGCAAAAGTGTTATCTGTACCCTTTTTCTCTGCATTTTTGTTACATTCTTGATATTGCACAGAAAGAAGGAGCTGGCAATCCATCTTGAAGAGCTATTTCGTTATTAGAAGGAGTTATAAAGCTCTTCAAATTAGCCATTGAGTAAAATCTAGCAAACATTTTTGAGAAGGATGTTGTTTTCTTTACTAAACACAGCAAAGAATGAGAAGATGAGTATTAACGAAGGTCTTTCCATAAATATCTTCAGAAAGATCATTTTATTTGTATTAATAATTACATGGTTTTGACAAGGAGACATCAAGTTGAATGTCTGTAGGTTAATGAGAATTGCCATAACTCCTTTAGCTACAATAGAGATATGATGTTTTGTGTTAAGAGTTAGTCATAAACACAGTGAAAAATAGTCCCTGACCTGAAAATCTTACTTTTTGAAGACAGAAAATAGACAAATTTGAGAAAGAGCATGAAGAGCAAAATGAAAGTGTGTTTTCCACTCAGTACAATCAGTATCACTCATTTGAGGATATGAACTGGTTCTAAATACACAAGCAATTGTTCCTTCATTCTCCATTCTCACCTCAGTGCATTTGTGGGTGTATCCCACAGTTTTCTGCGTGGAGATGCCCCACAATTTTTTTTAGAAAATGTCCTTAGAGGTAAATTAAACACTTGTTGGTCCATTCCTTAATGAATGAATGTCATGGAATGGCTTTCATCCATACTATAGCAATTTCCTAACTTTTAAAACAGAATTTTAACTGCCTATTAAGTACAGTACCGGACCTATATTGTTTGCTGAAATCATGCCAAAGAATAGCTTTGGAGGCTGATAATTCTCATAATCCTAAACCATATCTGGAACTGTTCTGTTTAGTAGTATCAGTAATCATCTTCTAGTGTATGTGAATGTTCCCAGACAATGTTTCTCATTAATGTACCCATTCCCTACCTGTTCCCTCAGGGGAGCTGTGTGATGGCCGGTGAAAGAGCATCACCACACAGGTGAGTTTTATTAAATGCATGTGTGTAAGGCCATCTAAGAAGAAAAATAATAAAAGATTGGTAATGTGGGTATGTCACTAAGATAGTTATTGCCAAAGAGAATCTGTAGCCTCTGGAATAAGAAAATATAAGAATGGATCTCATTAAAATTAAAACACTTTCCAAAAAATGTTGACATTCACCATTTTGATGAAAATTTTCATTAAAAAGCTAATCTGTTTTTGAATATATGTATATATTTATATATAATGCTCTAATATCAGGAAACAGAATTAAAACATGAACATTCTGGCACTGAAAGAAGGAGGAGAAAAAGAAATACAAAAAATAAGATAAATTATGCAAAATAAAATAAGTCAAGGAAAACCAAGGGAGGATTGGTGTACTGTCTCAAGAAATCTAGTAATGACCTGCTAGAGGATGGAGAGGAAGGAGGTGCATTTTGCTTTATTGTGTATTTCTGTAGAGTGCAGTAAAAGAAAATTCTACCATCTGTCATCTTCAAGAAATTGGCATGCTATGACATTGGACAGGTTTGTTCATACTTCCAATCTGCTGCTCGCTCATTTCTGCTGAACAGTTTTGTTCTCCACTTCTCCCACATAGTTTTTATTTTTATCATTATTGTTATTATTTGGAAGTTGGATTATGTTCCATTATTTTTCTATAGCTTGAATTCTTCAAGCTAAAATAAAAAAAAATCATAATAATAAAAAATATCAATCTACCAAAAACTACTAGACTGCCTCCATTACTTGGTTCAATCTTCCTTTTTTATTTTTCCATATTTGATTTAGATATACTTTTTATGGTGATTAGACTTCCCCAATTCACTGTTTGGGATACAATATTAAATAAAATGTGTCATAATGAACAGTAATGTAACACTAATTTTTACTGACATTAAAATCCATAAGCAATATATATGAAATTTATGTAAGTAGGTTATATATCCTATTAGGGAAAGTATATTTCTTCAGGATATGGCAGGAAAATGTCTCTGTCATAAGTTACAATTGCAAATCCAGAAGACAGAATTCCCTTGCTGTGTGTCACAGAAAGCCCTAGATGTGGGATTTATTTAACAGCTCTGGCCCAGCTCGGTGATAATGCAGATTTCAATTCTCAGCTGATCTCCCATGTGGGGAGATCCCTGCCACCATTGTATGCTCCAAACTGAGGACACCAAAAAAGAAGAGCTTATTGTTTCTCACTGAAAACCAGGAGGACTTGGAGAACCATTTTAGGGTAAGGGTTGACCTTACAGTCTGTAAGTCCTGGAGCAGACCAATCTGTTACTAATCACATTAGGAGACCCATGTTCCTAAATCTGCTAGGTCAGAAATTTGAAATGAAAAACTTGAATATTGTGGCCTCGTTTTCCAAGATGTAAAGTTTCCTTGATTTCCATTAAAAAAAAAAAAAAAAAGAAGAAAAAAAAGGGTTTTTAACTCTTACAGCCATGTAAACTTTTGTTAGAATTTATCTCCTCCTATTTCATATTCCAGATTTCCAAGACTGATGTGTCTTCACATTTCAATTACAATTTAACTAAAAAGCAGACTCTGGGAATGTCCACTTGGCTTCCAGGAGAAATTTTAGAATAAACATGTAGCTTCAAGATGAACAAAGTTGTTTGGTAGAAAAACCATATAGGTGTAGAAAAAAAAGCAAACTGTGAATTGCTGAATGAAGCAGTTCAATGTAATACATTCAAAGTAGACTACTGAAAGACCATTTCCTTGATTTTTCAGTAAAATATGTTTTCAACATTATTAAATTTATTTATGGACAAATTTCTTATTGGCAAAAATTAGAATATTTACAGCAATTTTGGTGAACTGAAATTATTACAATTATATAACTAAATGGGGATCTAATTTTGAGGGAAATGGATATTTGTTCAAACTAAGGAATACTTTGCATGGTTTTATTTTAACCTGAAGGGAAAGGATGAGGATTTGGGATTATCGAGGAAGGCAAAGAAAAGCTAGAAAAGGATTCATTAGGCTAAGGAGCAGATAGACCTGCAGAGAAAAACTTGAGACTCGAAATATTGAGAGTGGTGATGACTCAGGGGAGTTACACTAGGCTTGGAACAGTGAGTTTCATAGCACAGTTTGGCCCACGGCCTGGAAAAGAGTCTTCTTGCTGTCTGTCAATGTTCAAACGAATATTCTTCAAACTTAGCACTCTTTTTATAGTGTCTTCCATCTGGGGATCTGTAACATCAAGGTGGTGTAAGAGGGATCAAAATTTGGCCAAGCAGTTTATAATTCAGGGGAAAGTGCTTCTAGGCTGGTGACACACGCCATGTAATCAATAAATAACAATATTTACAACACCTGAAGAATTGTTTTGATAATTAAAACGTAAGTAGACACATTTCTCACAAGTCAGGTTTAACAGATCAATTGTAAAAGTAATAATGATGGAATGTAGATTTTTCTTTGTTTGGTTAGGCTAGAATTTCTTTCTTTCTTTCTTTATTTGTTTATTTATTTATGTGTGGATTTGAGAGGTAGCTTTAAATAACAGCTAGAAAATAGGATTTGTGGAAATTCCAGGAAAATAACTGAGTTCTGGAAATTCCATGCAGTGACAATTGATAGAAGCAAAGCAGAGAAATTAAGCAGAGAAATTAAGCAAATTATGGCAAATCATCTTGGTTGTATGAGTCTCATTTCTATGTTATCTTTCGATTTTCAGTGATGGAAGAAATTGAGACAGACCAAGTCCTCTTCAAGGGGTTATAAAACTCATCCTTTGTTCAGTTTCCTGTCTCTAATTAGGCAAAAAAGACCTCAGTAAAGAGAAGTAACATTAGAGAAAATAACCAAAACAAAACAAAAAACAAACAGGATTCTTTTGTGCCTGGTAACGTTCCTGGGGAAAGGTTCATGTCCCTAGATCCAACCCTGAGTTTGACACCCATCTCATAAGAGTAAACCAATCAAGAGGTACTTCAGCATCATTCACAGGTTTCATAGAAATCCTCTCACTTATGATTTATAGCTGAAGTTCAGAGAAGGTGAACAAACTAAACTATTCATTAGACAAAGGTGGAGAAAAAGATGAAGAGAAAACATTTACCTTGTCCTTTCAGGTACTTAGAAGAAATCATGAAGCATAGAATTAGCATATAATAGGAGACCACAGTCATACTTCACACCACTATAATTTTTCTCATCAAAAAACCCTTGTTGTTACTGTGACAATACTTGCTTGGCCTTTTGTTATATTCTCATCTGCTTCTGGTTATCCAGTCATTAGCCATCAAACTCTGCTGTCATGAGCCACTACTATGCAATTTTTTGGTTCACTGTGGGTCAAGGATAACAAATATTTTTGATTGCATCTTATTTTCTTGGTGTCTTGGAGGGGAGAAAAACAAACAGTTAATCTATTTCATTTTACTGATCACCATCAGGAGTTCCGGATGGGTAATTTTGTGTCGTTACTCTATCCCTATCTCATAAAGTTTCATTTACTGCCTTTTTAAACAAATGATGACTCCAAATCTATTTGTCACACAATAGCTTTCAAACATGCCAAACAATAACTATTACTATTCTTGGCTTGTTTGATCCAAATGGCATTTGCAGACATTATTCCTCCCCTCTCCTTGATATGACTTGAATAGAAACCTTTAAATAAATAAAACAAAACCCAGAACAAACCTCAAAAACAATAAACCAACATCCAAGCCCTGGAAAACCATCACAAAACCAGTGGCTGTTACCGTTATAAGTGGGGAAATCCAATTATGAGATGTCAATATTGTTCTCCTTTCAATTGCTTCAAAAAGATTCATACGTGTATAATTTTTAGGTTGATTTCATTGGCTTTATCAAAAAGAAACAGAAATTATGTAGCTGAAAGAGGAATGAACCCCCAAAGTTCTTCATGTACATAAACATGCAAATATACGCACACACATACAAACACACACACACAGAGTGATCAATATCAATTTTCAAATGTACTATTGATTTTAGTAGCCCTTAATTTCAAGACAAACAATAGTTTCTTTTGTAATTTCCATGCTGCTGATATAACTGCCATCATTGCTGACCTGTATGTTGTCAAATAATATTGATTGTGCATGAAATGGAGCACGAAGGGGCTGGCAGCAAGGTGTGTGATGAGAGGAAAGAAGAACACTGGTGCTTTCTGGTTAACTCAAGGAATAAATAAAAGGGATGCAACAACTTTATAGACAATTAGCTGAGAGGGCTGGGTCCTCAAGCTAGTCTTTGACCTCCATTATACATTTTGCACCCCGCCCCGTAACTCTGACCCCACCCTCTTCCATGGTGGATTCTCCTGTCTGTTCAAACTGCAGACTTATGAGAGGTTTTTCAGCTTAATCCACTAAATGTGTTTCTTGATTAAGTCAGGGAAGGATGCTTTTATGACTAAACCACCGCAAACTCTGGAGCCACAGGTTTTGTCTCTGCTCTACCATTGGCTGGTGAATCCAGAAACACATTTGTAGACCCCTGACAGTTCTGCATGGCCCCTTCTCCAAGGCGGGGGTAAAATTTCTTTGTCTGTCTTGTCCGTTAAATTGTACAGGTTTTATGATAAGTGATTGCGACACTTCACACAGAATTTATGGGCCCCTGTCCTTGAGCTTCTGGAGGTTGGTGGGCTGTAGATACATTTCTGGAAGTTCTGTAACTGTGTCAAGTGTCATTATTGGTGGTGCACAGCCTAAAGAGCAGGGGGGCAGCTGCAGGACTAGGTTTCAGAACTCATTCAGGTGACTTCACTGGGATTGTCAGGTCCTAAGATTTACTTTGCAGGACTCCATCCAATATCTTGTGCTCTCTAAATCAATATTAAATCCAAAGTATCCTCATAATCATGTCTAAGCTTGGAGTTATGGGTATTTGAAAGAAGCCTCTGGCTCTCACACAGAAAGGAGAATATTCATTCACTTGCCTGGACAACATGCTGACTGGTGTAATTATATTCTACCAGCTCAGATTTCTTCTGCAGTATCTGCTGGCTTTGAAATCATTCTTAACTTCCTGTCCTGAGCTGCTTTGTAGTATGGCTGTGTGTTTTAAATCATCTGAATCAGCCATGTATCTGCAGTGATGATACCACAGCTGACTCATGCATTAGTGTACATACCTCAGCCCAATTAATCTTCCTCCAAGGAAACTGCATAAATAACATCTTATGACTACATGTTATCCAGAACCTTTCATCCTAAAACATTTTATTATGTCTTACTAGGCTATATGTGCATACACGTACATACATCTATGTGTATACACACACAGTGGAGAGGGAGAGGAAAGGCCAGTAATGCATTGTCAGGATCCAAATTTGGGTCATAGCTGTAAAAGATCCAGCTTCAGGGTATTCTGATAGTCTGTGCACTTATTTACACTAACATTTCACTTAACTGACTTCATTAGGATTCAGGAGAATTTAGATGCAATATACCAAGTTAATCTATAGCACAGAAATGAGCCTATGGGTAAAAATCCTAGGCCTCTTTGGAATCATTGTAGAAATTCCCAAAGGACTGAAAACTTCTTTCAGTCTAGGAATCATTCCCTTCGGCACGACAGTGCACCCCTCACTGGAGTGGGAAGCAGCTGCAAAGCTTTAATGAATGGAAAAGAATATAATATCCAGCTAAAACTAGAGTGGGAATTATAAGTAGGCAAATCAACCAGCAGTTACTCAAATTTAAATCTATTGAGGATGCTGGGGTTAATGACTAGTTTATGCACTACATTTCCTTCCTTTAATATTATTTTAATATTGTTGTATTTTATTTTAATTACATTCAATCTTAGCTTTTCTGTTACTTTATAGAGGAAGCACATTTGTGCTCGCTAGCTTGGAAAAAAGCAAGAAGCAAATGTCAAACTTATACCACCACATGGGATCTAAAGCTTGGTTTAATTCTGGTTAAGACAGATCTAAATTAAAATTACTTTCCTTTCCCTGTGGGCCCCTTATTTAAAAATGACAGGTCCCTGAGTGTGTGTGTTTGTGAGACTAAATGTTTTACTGAAGGATCATGAACAGAGCCCAAGAGAGAAGTAGAGAAAAGGAACAAATAGATGTAATGGATGATTTCAGATACTAAGTCTTGTTTGAGTTTCCCACCCTCTTGAAATGCATTTGTGCCTCTTGTTCTGTGTGAGAAGGTCTTTTGGCTTTGTTTGTTTTCAGGACAGCAAAGTAACTATAAGAATCACACCAGAACATGGAGAATTGTAGTATGCATGGAAAAAAGCTATTGTAGGAGCAGCTGGTAACAAGTCTTTAAATTGTGTATTCTGGTATATGAAAAAGGAAATCTTTCATAGTTTCAAAAAATCACTACTGTGTTCTCTAGGGATTTACTTATTTAGTTATAAGGAAAGTACAAATTATTCTGGAGACCCCCTAAGATAAAAGTCTCAAATATTAGATCTTGGTAGCTAACTGCTAAAACAGACTGTTCAAATTTTGTTACATTTATAGAAAAGTCTGCTGGTAAGGACAAAATGTTTAAATAAATAAAGATAAAATAGATGTGAACGCAACTGTGAGCACAAGGCTGTTCAAATCTCCAGAAACATCTGACAGCTTGGGAAAGAAAACTCTATGGACAAATTCATTTTCCCCAATCCCTTAACTTCATGTGGTCGATGAATGGCATTCCTTCACAGTTTTATCAATAGAATGTAATTCTGGCCAGATCAGTCTGTCAACAAGGAACAACATCAAATCTTTTTGTCCATATAAATAAATCACTTGCTGTTTATTATTTCTTTTCTTTGTTTGTGGATAAAATGGGTCTATTTAAATGCCTTCTGCAACCCAACATAAGAATGGGGAAAGACGCCTCACTGTAGACAAAGCACATAGTGCAGGCAAAATTGCCTTCATACAAAGAACGAGAGAATGCAGAAAGATGCAATAAAAGGAATATAAAAGAACCTTTTATTGCCCAGTGCCTGATTTATAAAATAGATCTGTGGTGAAAGTGATGTTTTGCAGTGCAGGTGAGGAGGGCTCTGGTATAAGCCCAGTAAACATATAAAATCACAATGATTTTTGTACTGAAGGGCTTGAGACACTATTGTCATCTCTAACTAATATGTAAGAAAGCTGGGAATGTTCTGTTCAGTTGATATTCTTAGTTAGATGGTATCTGCTTCTCATAGAAATGTTTCTGCATTTTTGTGAAAAGAAATTTCTTAGGAAAATTCAGAAGTAGAAGAGAGTGTGTGAGGATTGATCAATTCTCTCCAACTCCTTAACAGTATAAGCTCTGTGTCACAAAGTGAAGAAATATGGTAGCAAATTAAAACTTGGTATTTTTACAAATTACATTGTTTCAATTCAGAACTTCCCACATTTTGCTTGATCTAGGTTTATATACTTTCATACACCCATCGGAACATGGGTAAATTCATAAAGACAATTACTTTCACATCATTAGGTAAGTCAGGACAATGGCTCACCAGGATACTTGATAAATCACATCAGAAAAAGAAATAGAACTAGCTGTCTGTAACCCAGAGTGTGCTCAGGTCTTTGGACAATACTTGCCCTCAATACCAGGAGATCTCAGGCTCTGGGAGTCTTTGAAAATAATTCTGACTCTCTGCAGGGCTCTAGAACTTCAAAGGATACAATCTCTGGAGTGAACAACACAGCAGGACCAGCTTTTACATCAAACTGCAGCATGCACTGAGGGTAAAGAGTTTAATAAGTTTAAATGAATATGTAAAGAAAGATGAATATTTGAGTACATGCTCTCAGATCAGGCTGCTTGTAAACTAGTCAGTCGATTTAAAGCTGTCTTTCTCAGGAAGACAGGTGCCTAATTCTGGATTGCTGGAATGATTACCACCTTCTTCCATACGTAGCCACAAATGCTCTTACAAGTCTGGTAACTGTAAGTTTGCCATAACCACAGAAGTTGGATCACAGTTCCCTCTGTGTTTATAGTGATTTAAATTCAGACCTCCTCAGCTGTCCATGACTGTTCTAGTTTCAAGACAATACATTGTTTCATGCATCAAAATGTTTTATTTGTGCCCAGAATTTCTCAGAGGTGTTCATGAATGAACTGAGAAAGTCCAGTGATTTGAGAAAGCCTCAGGCCAGTCTTTTCATTTTACCTAGGCTGCCAAAGAAGAGATACTAGCAAAACTCCCTGGATAAAATACGCTTTTGGGTACATTCTTATTAACCCCCTCAATATTTAAAAAAATCTGTACAAAATGAAACTGTTTCTAGCAGAGGACTTGAGCTCAAGCCTGTTCAGAGTGTCCAAAGCCATGCTGTTGAGGTATAGTACTAGGAGACAGGCTTAGGACGGATTCTTACGGGCCTAAATTGTATGATGAAGAACTTGGACCCAGGTACTTTAGAGATAACTGGGCAAAGACCAACCACGGGCTACTTTCATTAATCTAACCCTGCACCAAGCAGCTGACCATTGAGCGCTGGAGGCTCTTATCCTGAACCAGCTGTCCTTTAGACGAGAGCAAATATATCAGTTGCCTGCAACATGGTTGCTGCTCTGGAAGAGAGCCAGAGTGGGATGGGGGAGGAGCAAATGATCCAGCCAGTAAGTCAGGGAGGGTGTCTTTCACCCTGGATGATTGGAATGCTGTGCTCCCAGGGCAGAGGCCCCGGGGAAGGATAATCGTTCCCTCTACTGCAGCCTTCCCGCCTCTGGATTGCTTCGTTATATTTCTTCCCCTCATTTTCCACACTCCCCCATGTTTTGTGGCAGGTGTAGTCAATGTGAAAACAAACTATAAATGCCTTAGAGTCTTTTTTTTTTCTTTTTTTTCTTTTTTTTTTTTGTTTGTTTTGTTGTTGCTTTTTCTTTCTCACGTCCCCAAAGAAACATCAAAGTACAAAGGAAAGAAAGCAATACTGAGAATAAGACTGAAAGCCAAACAAAAAAGCAGAGGGGAAAAAAAAAAAAAAAAAAAACAAACAGAGAAAGAAGAATAAAAGAATCTAGTGATGGCCCTGTGGAACTTTCTTCAAGGGGGTTAGTCTTCCTTCAGAGAAAGTTTTCATATATGTTTGTTTGTTTGCATTTTCAAATTGGGGCTGTTGGTGCACATTCAGAGGAGAAGAACAAAAGCAATGCAAATTTCAGGGGAGGTGATCAGTGCAGCAGGCTGCTGACAGGGCCACCTGGCTACTGCAAGCAGCCCATTGCCCACTGTGCTCACCTGCTTAAATATTAACAACGAAGGGGAAGGTGGAAATGTATCAAATAAACATCAGGAGTGTCTGAGCAGGGAGATGGATTGTTTTCAGGACACAATGCAGGCAGTTGCATCCCCTGATTTCTGATCCTGGCTGCTTAACCCTGTGAATGTTAACCTGTATTAAAGTGTTTTATCTCCCTCCTCACCCTCCTCTATCAGGATGTGATTGTAACACAGAAAGGGAACAGCATTCAGTTCCCAAAAGTGAGGAAGAGAGATTCAGTATTAGTCCAGAAGCAGGCTTAAATTGACTGCAGCTCCAGACAGAACCTGGCACCTTTCTTTGACAGAGTCTCTGTCTGAGCCATCAGGTGTTTTGCTCAGAGTAGAAGAGAGACACACAAAATAGGTCTTAGAGCAAATTAAACAACCTGACAGTAGCTGAGGATGCTGCCTTTGCTGTGTGGCAAAGGGAAGCTGAGCCAAAGCCAGGAAGCAAACTCTAACCAGTCTGATTTTACCCAAGATTTTTTTAACAAGATTTTTTTCAAGTAAGATTTTACCCAATTAGTCTTAAAAATAATAAAGTACTAGATCAGAGTTAAGATCCGTCAGCCCCAAATTTTGAGTGCTACCAATAGCGGGGGCCTAAGGATAAGTGTGAGAAAAGAAAAGAATAAGTTATCTATCTATCTATCTATCTATCTATCTATCTATCTATCTATCTATCTATCTATCTATCTATCTATCTGTCTGTCTGTCTATCTTTCTTCTGTATAGTCTCCTAGGCTCCTGAATGGCATCCTGAATACAAAGTGTTTTCTATATCTTCAGTCACTCTTGAACAGGTAGTTGTACTCTTCTACCATATTCATATTACCACAAAGACCTGGTTTTGAGACATCTGCTTATGGGAGGTGTCTACAAAATTGTGGCACATTTGGTGAATGGGCTTAAAAAGAAGTTAATCTGGAAAGTGAAAAGCAAAGGAAGCTCATGCACAGTGATCTGGATGGGTGATGTCTTGCAGTTGTGTGCAGTGCTACTCAGGCAGTGGGAAACATACTGTCACCCACACAAATTCACTCACAACCTTGGCAGTCATCATGGCAGATGGCCTGAGCTGAACTGAACCCTTTTAGCTCTTACTAGTACCTTAATTTCATACTGGCCTCATTTTGGTTTGAATTTCAAGAGATTTAAACCAGAACATTTTTGCCTCCTCAGCTGGGCTGTATAAAATAGTTGCTGATAGTTCAAATCTGCAGATAATTTGCTCTCCCAGTATTTCTAAGAACTAATTACCTGTGTGTATAAAATGATGAAACCTCATTATATTTTCTTTTAAAAAAACCACCATGCATTTCATTACATTATCCAATTACTGCTGTGCTCGTACAGTATTATGTTACTGCCTGATCACAGGCTATTTACTGTACAGATGTGTTACTTTAATTAAACAAATGCAACTAGTCATACAAAGCAATGATATTTCAGAATGAAATTTGCAAGTACTAGTGATTGATCCTGTGTTTAGTTTAACCAGTGAAGGGTGAATTCAGGGCTTTGTCTTACAAAAGATTTTTCTAGCAGTTTTCATAAACTTTTTAACTGTAGTGATTGCTTAAAGTTCCTTCAAATCAAAGCTAACTGTCTAAAGCTGCATAAAAGGCTTTTGTCCTGACTCAAAACCTGGAATAATGTATTTTAAATTATCATGATTATTTTTCTATTTGCTGTGGTGAAATAAGATAAAGTAAGGATGAATGAAAATATGAAGCAGAGATATCTGAACAGAGAAGATGAAAAATAATTGGAAAGGAGAAGGGGAGCAAAGAATGACAAAATAAGTTGGCCAAGGAGCCTCACTAAGGCAATTACACAGGAGAGGAACCTCAGGTCTCTAGAGGCCCAGAGCAGTGTTGTACTCTCCTGACCCAGCTAAAAACTTGCATTTACCACATATGACCAGCTCACAAATTGGGAAAAAAGTACTGGTGACTTCCAAGGAGATTCTCTAGTTTAAAACCGATGAGAAATTGGACAATAACATTCATTTGCAAAATAATAAAAAAAAAGTGGGTTTTTTTTTAAGGAATTGCTTAGCATTGAACAGTGCTACTTCTCATTGCAGACAGATATCTTTGTCTTGCAGCTAGACTTCTGCGGAAGGAGAAATCCATGACTTCATGGAAGGGTTCAGCTTTATAATGTATTGATATTACATATGTTACTTGTATAACAGAACTGATCAAATCACAGTTTGGACCATCCGGCTTTCAGGAACTTCAAACCACTTCCCCAAGTGCAATTCTGTCTTGAGGCAGAAATGCTATGACACTAAAAAAACTCCTTCCTGAGCTGTTTGCCACAGCTTCCCACAAAGGAACTGCAGCAAAGATCTAAGAATGATGCAGCATTTCTAAAAAGAGAAACTTGCCACTACTCCAGTGACGTTGGCACCTCCTGAGGCTGTGTGTGAGTGCCACCTGCTGACCCCTGCCATGGGAAAACAAAGCAGAACCCACTGGTCACCTCCTGCTCCTTTGAGTCTGCAGATGCTCCCCACCCCATGGAGAGCAAATCTGTTACCCTTCTCCATCTAAGGGAGCTGCTTTTCAAGTTATTCCCACTTACTGCCTTCTCTGAAGACCTCACAACTGTACTATCATGCACCCACTCTATGAAGCAATAATTTTTATTCTAAAAGCCTAGTCCAACATCCAAACTTTACATACAGTCTTGACGTGAGCCCAAAGATTTCATTAGCTCTTATGAACACAATGTCTGCTAGAGGTTCCTGCAGCTAGACCATATCTTCACAGTGTAGTTCCTTCATAGTGCCACCTCTTCCTCTTATGTCATATGAAAAAAGTTTAGTGCAGTGGGACACCAAAATCTATATATCCTTTAAATTTTGCTGATATAATATATGAAAGATGTTACAGTAATAAATCATCAACTTGGGATTGAGTCTGACATTGGACTTGTCATTGAATCATCCAGTGACTCAGGCCTCTCTATCTGTTAAAAGGGGAATAAGTCTATTTCCTCTGTTTTCCTGATAGGGATGGATTGTGAGCTCGTTAAACAGGCACTTTTTCTTTTTATGCATGTCTTACAGAATCTGCCACAGTATGTTCCCTCTGGCATTGTGAGGACTGCACAGCTGCAGTACATACAAAAATATAGTAACATTAATTTAAAACTCTTTTGAGGACTCACATAATGCTTTTTTTGGAATGTCTCTTTTTTTTTTTTTTTTCCGAAGTCTTCTTCATAAGGGAAATTTCACTCAGAAAGAACAATAGAGACTAAATTAAACTGTGAGACCATTGGGAGTGATTCAACCATTTCAAGTAACTGTATTGATATCTATATGCATGATCTAGCTATTATGGTACAGGATTGGCAAATCAGGAAAAACAGAAAAATTGTCCTAACTTAAATAAGCAGCAGCATCCCAGCTTGATGCTCACAGTCCTTACTCATCAGAGAAAATATTCCTCATTCCGATTACCTTAACTTTTGTATCATCCAGAGCCTTCTCTGGACAGCTTAGGGTCTAAATCAGAGCAAGGATTTGCCATCCTTGTTCCACCTGCAGGAGTTAAAAGCCAGAGAGCTGAACGCTCATGTCCAAGGCTGCAAATACAGTCACGCTGCCAAGAATGGGAATTGAACACAGACCTTCCCCGGATTACACTGCAAAGAGACACACACGCACCCTGAGCCAGCGGTATTTACATCTGTTGGTCCTCTAATACTGTGTGATTGTGTTTGCACAGAGCTGAGCCCAGGTGACTAGGCTCTGCCTTTTGGCTGGGCTCAAAAGTCTGGGGCATGATGACACATGATGTGTATTTATTCAGGTTTTAGTTGGCCCGGAACACATGCAGTGAGTGTGCTGGCTGCAATCCTCAGTGTACAGCATCAGTGCATCCCAGTTATTAAACTTTGGACACAAGAACAGGTTTTAAGAATTTGCTTCTTTAAAGTATTAGAGGAAGTGGAATAATACATTTCTTCCTAAAAGCCTCAGAACAAAGTGAAAAAAAAAATACTAACCCTCCCTCCCTCCCCACCACCTCCAAACAGCAACAAATTCCCACCCCTCTAGGCACCACATTTCCAGGCTTTAAATAAATAACAACAGCGAGGCCAACCTTTCCATCTCCCCTATGTAAGAGGAGAAACATTCTGGCTTTGCCACATGTCCTGTAATTATGGGTCGAACCCCTGTTCACAGGGGTATCGATCTGCTGCTAGCTGAGTCTAACTCATTAGGTATTCCTTCATTGTTTCCTATGCAAATTAAGTTAATGAGAATTAGGAACATAATGGAGCCCATTCACCGTTCTAGTTGGTGGAAAATGGGTTTGACTACCAATTTTCCATTACAGCTGTTTTGTAATTACTCTGGAGCACTCTGCATTCTAATGGAGATCCTGAGCTGATCTGACAGTCGCTTAGCTTCGCCCCCCCCCCTCTTCCTCTCTCCCATCTTCTCCTTCTTCCCAGAAAAAAAATGTGAGATTTTTTTCCATTAAAGCTCTAGAATTTGATTTCTACTGCAGTTATATATAAAAAAGGGAAAAATAATAATAATAAAAAACCCCTGGAACAAAATCTCCTTTTCTTTCTCCCCCTCCCCAGAACAGCTTGCCCCTTTCTTTTTCCCTGAAATCTGACGTTGGGGTTGCTCTGCTTTTAGTGCTGGGGTTAGTTTGCCCTGGGAAAAAAAAAAAAAAAAGAAAGAAAAAGAAAAAAAGGCAAAATTAAACTGAAAGCATCATGGATTTTATTCTTTTCACCCTGGTTTCTGAAGGAAATGAGGCTTATCATGGTCAAAGAGCACACACGTCTCTGCCTATCTGTCTGTCTGTCTCACTTTACAGACTGATTAGCTCATTTCAATCAAATTTAGCTGAGGGTTGGAGGTGTCAAGGATATTAAATTACTACGAGCTTCAGAAAAGAGGCATCTGAGTAGCAGAGAAACACTCTATGAGCACAGCCGCTAAAAACAGGCTGCAGTGAGAGCCCTCTCTCATTAGACTCGAAAGAGACCACATAGAAAAATGCATTTTTGAACATCTCAGACACAGGATCAGGGTTTGTGCCTTCCCTGACACGTGGCACAGTCTAGCCACGAGACACAAAGCCTGCAAAAACCAGGCTTCGTTAGTTCTGTTGAACACAGAACGAGTCGTTTTCAAGCCATTGAGTCTAAAAGTACATTTAAAGCTGCAAAAGAAGTTCAAGGCTTCTAGCTTTGGAAACCCACTATCAGCTATTTTGCTGCAGAACGTATATTATTAATCATGTTAATTACAACAGTGCCTATGGGCCAATCAGGTGTGGGGCTCCACTGTGCAATTAGGCACTGAATAAACACTGAATAATAGCTGGTCTTGGCCTTATCAGACAAGTCGCACAGGAGGGTGGGGAGAGGCTGGAAAGTGCAGAGTTAGATATGGCAGTCGTGGTGTCCCCATCAAAGTTGTGTTTCATCTGTGTTGATGATGGGGATAGGGACAGCTACCTTCAGCTCAGGTCTTGCCCTTCATCATGCAGGGCATTAGCACTCTGGAAACATTCTGAATACTGATGGTTAGGTTTCTTTTATTTTTCTACTTCAGAAGAGAATGGCTGGTGTGATCCTGAAATAAAATTACTATAATTCTGAAGGGTGATATAATAAGGCACCTTCCTATAGTTCTCTCATGAAAAAAATAAAGTTATAACACCAAAAATATTTTTGCCATTAATAACAAAATTTATATGGTCAAAGATCATAAGAGACTGTGGCATGGTCTGGCATGCTACTGTGCTTAGAATGACAGAGGTGGTTGCTCTACATAATTCTCACAAATTGTCTCTTTGGGCTTCACCTCAACTCCAGGACTCTCCTGGGGCTCAATGAGGACACCTGAAGTTGTTAATCAACAGCTCCTGATTTGGGGTCTACAGGCCACCTTGCAAAGAACAAGCCCAGATTTTTATGAGTGTTTACCAGTCCTTACTCCTTTTGGAAAGCTGGACACATCCTATCCCACATGGCTTCATTTCTGACTCTGGTTAGTGCAAGATGCATACAAGGCTTGTATGCAGAAAAATATGCTTGAATAAGCAGAAGAACTTCCAGCCTTCCTTCATGGAAGTAAGTTGAGTCTGAACATTAAGAAAGGCCAATGGCTACAAGGAAGGAGGCAGCAGGAATACAGCTGGATACCTCTATACAAGACCAAATGAACACGAAGTATGTTATACCATTTGGATTATGAGAGAGGTTTAATTGAAATGCACAAACCAAAAGGTCAAATTCATGTAAAATTTAAAGGCCATTTTTATTATTTGACATAGAACAAATTGTAACTTTATATTGCCTTTAGATGCAATTTTGTTCAATGAAATTAGATTAAGCTAAAATAAAACACGCCCTCTGAAGTGTTAAGATGAAATATTAGAACTTATAATGGGTGGAAAGAGATTTTGATTTCTCTAATAAATACCGAGGAAAATATTTGGTGGAAAGTACAGCCACCTAATTTGCCTTAATACAAATGAGAACTATTAAGTTTAGCTGATTAGCATATTCATATGTACTGTAGGCACTACATATTCAAAATAGACTCTGATTACTAACTTATAGTGCTACATTTAAGAACTGAACTTTTGAAACTCAGAATGCACCATTCATTACATTTGAAATGTGAGGCAAAATCCAGGATTTTACAGTGAAAATAATGTGCAACACTTAAGAAATATCAAAAAGTAACATATACGAGGCAATGCTGATCATTTTGGGAATCTTTCATTTTAAATGAAACAACAAAGTGAAAAAGAATATTGTCAGGTAAAAAGAAAATCAAAAATACAACAGAGGTGTGGTATCTTTTCCATGTGGCATCTGGACTTTAAGAGATTTTATCCTGATAAAGTCCTGATTATAAAATTATGGGAAAATTATTGCCCTTGCTTTCATATGAGAGGCAGGGTCAATGAAATGATTACCTAAAACAGAGGAAGAGTCAGGCTCAGAAAAAATTCAGATAGGCTTTTTTTTTTTTTTTTACATCTGCTATTTATGCCTTATTTTATATCTTCCTCTCCCTAGACATTTTCTTTCATTTATCATAACATGCATCACTCAGTCTAGTACATTACTGAGGGACATATTTTCAACTGTCGGAACTAGCAGGACTATCTTAATAGTTCCATTGACTTCACTAAAATTCCTTATAGTTAATGATCTCACACATCCTAAATACTCATGGTATGAAATCCTGGCAATTTCAATTGATCAGTTACCCTGATCTTTGGTAAGTGTAATATGAAAAGAAATGTCTTTTCACTCCTTGGATACTTTGTCTTAGTAATTTCTATTTACCCTATTGTTTCACTATCTCGTTTTCTTCCAGAAATAGGGGGATTTAAAGAGCCCTCCATCCTTGCTCTGTCATGAAGAAACAGAGGAGGTAAGTCACTCCTGTGATCTATCCAAACTGCTAAGGAAAAAGAAGGAGAGAAAAAACATTTCACTTTATTTTTTACTCCAATCTCACTTAATGATGGTGCTGAGCTGGAATGGCTATTTAAAAAAAACCCCAACATGGAAATCTTTGGAAAGCATGGTATGCAGACACTATATTTTCTGCTTTAAGTTTTCCTTGGAAAGAACAGAATAATTACTGAACTTTCATCAGTGAAAATACTTTATAAATTTAAGGAGAGGTTTTAGGTACCACGATAGGCCTTTCTAATTAAGCATGTAGAATGTAAGAATAGGGAGCTTAATTTAATAGTGAGCTTCTCATATCATTGTACCAGGCAAAAACAGGAATTGCAAATGTTGCCCTGAAAAAATCCTGGCATTGTTTTAAACCTGTGATTTTAATAGGAACATGGGAGCTCTTCCTCTTACTTTTTTATTATTATTTTATAAGGCAATCATTTCAGCATTCAATTCCCCATCATCACTGTTTTTTATCTGTTTGTTTTTTGATTAACAAGGAAAATGAAACAATTTTCACAGGGCTACTACGGATGCATTCAGCCACTGAGATAAGATACACCATCAGAGATTTAACCCTCAGATTTGTATTTTCGTCTCCCTCTTTACAGTAGTTATATTCAAATCTGGCAGTTTCTATCCAAAAGATTAGACCTCCAGCTGTCATAGCAAATTTAACTCTAATAGAATCTTAGGCAAAAATAACAACAGCAACAGCAACAAATTGTCCACGAGTGAATTTTCATGGTTCCACTTCTCTGCCCAACATTTCTGGAAACTGGATAAACTGCTGATAGAGAATGTGAGAGTGAATCACTGAAAAGTACTTCAGAGAAGTCCTTCTTGGCAAATTCTATCCCAGATAAGGGAATAAGAGTTCATACTAAGAGAATTTCAATGAAATACATAACACCAAGATGTATCCAACACAGCAGTTGGAGATAAATCCCCCAGTGGGGGGGGGGGTGGAGGGTAGGAATTAAAGAAGAAAAAAGAAAAGATAATTGTATATTATGAATGTAGCTAAAAACCTGCAAGGACAAATATGATAGAAAAATATTAGACAAAATGAAAGGGATCTGAGTGTATACTGATCCCGTTTCCATAACATTTGTACACGTGTACACCCATCCTCACATCTCACAGGTATTACCATCCTTACTTTGCATACACCAAGTCACAGAAAAGCATCTCTCATTCAGACCTCTAGGCTTAAACAGTAGCTTTCTCCCTTTCAGCAGAATTCACGCTGTCATTACCAACACAGATTTTTCTAAAATAGAAGGAAAGGTCCAATTCCTGGAAACTAGAAGAAGCTAAGCATTTAGTAGGATAACTTTTTGCTGTGGGAGTTGTAGATGTGCAGCATCTTTGAGGATTTAACCTGTCACTTTCAAAATAGACAGCATGAAGCTTATTTCTCCCATCCTCACTCACCCAGACTGTGCTTTGTTGAGAATGCTATATTCAGAGCAAAGGATAGTTTTGGATTTCATACTCAGAAGGTGTAACTTGAATTCCTGACTTAATTGAACTAGATGAATGGTTTTCCCCTGGACCTTACTGGGATCAAAACTTGTCATTATTCATTTCCATTAATGAGGTACCACAGATATAAACCGGCAGCAACTCTGGCAAGAATGAAAGTGGAAAGGAGAGCAAATGGTCAGTCTATCCTTTTTAAGCTTAAACTCTGAAGGCTTTTAGTGAACTTTTCTTTCCCTGCCTTACTAGTGTGGATTTTCTTGCTACTTTCTCTAAATAATCTACTATTCATCAGAGAAGAAAGAGTCCAGATGACAAAACATGGATCTATTAGGGTATCTTTTACAAAAGCTTCCGCACTTCCTGTTTTCTAATTCTTTCTTTCACAGAATAAGACAGACCTAGGTGTGACCATATTTAACAAAACTGAACTTAGAATTCCTCATTAATTTTCAGCACTTTCTCAGCACAGCAGAAAGTTTCTCAGGAGAATCTAAAGAGTGCTAAAGCTTCACATTGTAGTCAATAAAACCTGTTACCTGTTTTTGTTGTATGTGAGGGGAAATGTGAAAAAAAAGTACATTGGAGTACTTTTGAATGGAGCCTGTGGAAAAGAAAACAGGTGAGGGGTTTTGTTTTGTTTAGTTTGGGATTTTTTATATATTTTCCCCCCTTACTTTTGTTTTTTGTTTGTTTGTTTGTGTCTGGTTTTTTTTAAGGGAAAATGAATCATAATAGAGTATTTGGAGAAAATATTTGGAGCACAATGTACAGACCTGCTGAATGAACAGTTTGATTGTGAGAAATAATCTGGCAGTTTGAAGTAAACTGGCACTAAACCAAGGATCTAGAAGAGTTTTTGTCATACATAGCACTAGCACAGACTTTAAGAAGGAGCAGTACTGTGAATTGCCTTTAAAAGCCATACTTAGACAAGTGCAGTTTCATGTTGCAGCAGATGTGATGCCAGTAGACAAAACCATAAGATTCTTCAGTGGGGAAGCTCTCTAGACCGAACTCATTGGAATACTTCAGTGATTAAACCAACACAGGCAAGGCTGTAAGGGATCTGTCTCACACGTAGGAAAATGCAGGGTGATGTTATATGTCATTTCCACCAAGATCTTGCTCCAGTTTTCTATAAGCTTTGCTCATGAAGGATGACAATGTATTTGAAGTATTTTTGAAGATTTGACTTTCTTTTCTCTATGCAAACTGGAAAAAGCAAGGCACTCCTATGGCCACTATTGCTGATACTATTTCCTTTTCCTCCAAGCTGAGTAAGTATTCCTCCAGCCATACCCTCTCTGATTAGTACTGCCTTGTGGTTAGAAATGGAAGACTGGAGCTTCAATAGGAGTTAGTCTTTAATTTAGAATGTTAATCTAGTTGATAGCAGTACTGCCCATCCTTATCCCTTTGATGGCAACCACCTCTCTGACATCAGAGACAGTCCTCCCTGTCTCTCTCACCCACTCTCAGATATTCAACAATACAAAGTCGGGATGTCTCTTACCAGTGGCATGACCCAGTTCTGCTAGTGTTTTTATTTTTCTGCAGCCAGAAGCTTTCAAAGAAATATCTAGCATTAATTTGTTTGTGGAACATCCTTGAGCAATGATAATGTTTGAACTTTGGGCTGATATTAATGACCCTCTTTTTATAAAAATACCAGAGAAAAGATTAAGATCTGGACTGTAAAAACACAATGTGTAGCTACAGGGCAGGTTAGTGCCCCTCTTTTAGACTAAGACCTATTTCTTGTCACATTCCAGAGTACAACTGGATATTAAATGAAGCCACCAGAACGTAGTGTAAATTGGTACCATGTAGACCACTGTGTGCAGAAGTCAAGTGACAGCCAGGGACCAAATAGTCTGTCCCTAGGTCCATAAGATTCATGACTTTGAGAAACAACATGTAAAATACATCACACAGTGTCCTCCAGGGAGACATTTAAGTGCCAAACTCTTTCTGCCTAGGGCTGCTTGGAAGCATTAAATGACATTCCTTCAGTTTTGGGGGCTTTGAAGAACTTTCCGTTTTTTTTATTTCTAAAACTCATCAAGGCAGATGTACCAAACAGTTGTTTCATAGTGGTATCCAACTCTCTTAGTCCTTTGGCAGGAAAATTACTTCTTTTCTTCATCTCAAACTAGCATTAACTACAATATCTCCCATCCAGAAGCTGCACTGTTTATAGTCAGTCATCTTTCCAATGCAAGTGAGAGTTGGTTTTATTATACTCAGTATGAACTTATTTTTAAGTCAAACAGGAAAGAAGAAGCCTGGGAAAACAGAAAAGAAAAATTATCTCATTCACCGGGAGACTGCCACTTAGTTTTAGATCTTGTCAGCAATTATAAGTGGAGGTGCATCAGCATAACTGCAGAAATATTGATTCACTTTATATGTCTCTGTTACTTAAAAAAAGAAGACATACAGCAGGAACTAGACCAGTTCTTCAGTTAGGGGAAACTGTCATAAATGTATGGATGAAAACAGAATTAGCCTTCTTTACAAGGAAGGATCTCACTTATGATAAATGCAGAGAAAAATATGAACAAAAATTTTAAGTATTTGCATTATTAAACATGTATATATGTATACATAGACACTGCTTATGGAATTTATAAAGTCAAGCACTCGGGCACTAATAAACATCAGAAATAAGGTTGCCAGTGCTATTTGCCTTTTCTCTCGTTGTGGCTGTTAATTGTGAAGCCACTTTTAATTACATGAAGACATGTTGTTCACTCCATGGGTGTCCTACCTCATTCAACACTCAGGTTGAATAGACCTCATTTGTACATAATGATCCTGTATGTGCTTTCCCACCATTGATTACCAACCATAGGATTCACCTCACATCCTTGCAGAGATCCCACACTTATATGTTTATATCTGAGCTAGCTGCTCCAGGCTTTCCCTCTAAAGAGGGAGAAGAAAGAGGCGTTTTAAGAGGTGACCCATTTTAAATCTGTGTTTTAAAGTGAAATGAATCGCCCCCCAAGGAGAAGTACTTCTCTCCCTTGACTATAAAGAGACTTTGACGAGCTCAGGTAGAGCCCTCCACACTGTGGATGCATCCCAATGCCTGTGACCCCAGCTGTTATCTAGCACACAGTCTTTAAACCCTCTTCCAAGCAGAGAGGTTTTATCAGCCCTATGGGATAGTCTGGTGGTCCTTGTAACATGACCTGAATTATTCCTGTAACACATCCACACTATAGCCAAGAGGGTTCCAGTCACCCAGCTTCCAGCACTAATGTTTGTTCACAGAGCTATCAAGCCCATCTAACCTCTTGCCATCAAATAATCACAATAATCAGTGGAAGGAAAGAGTCCTCTCCAGAGAAAAATTCTCCACCAACTCATGAGAGAAGGTACAGGGATGTTGTTTTGTGCATTGAGTGAACTGAATAACTCTCTCATCTGGTAATTTTGTTTTTTCATGTAACATTTTACATGCTGAGTGCACAGTCCCTCTCTCCTCTATTACTGCTTTGACCCGACACCTTTACGTATCAGACACCCATGCCTGAATTCAGGCACCAGAAAATGAGACAAACCATAAGTCACCACACCTGAGAAGTTCAAATCTTCATTAGAAGCGCAAGGTATAATGCTGATCTCAAAAACAGGTCAGAATCTTGCCTTTATAACTCCATATGTCATTTTACAAAAGATAAGGATGGGATTTCTTTTTTTTAGCTTCACAATCCTGTCTAACCACCAGGATATATCCAGCATTTTGAACAAAATGAACCAGAGATTCTTAAGGCCTTGAACTAAAGAGAAATTCTCACCCTTGGCCTTCTCATGACATCCATGCAGACTTTTTAAGCTGGAAAAAAAAAACCCCAAACCAAAACCCTGATAAAAATAATGCCAACTTCCTTCTTCCTTCTTTTTCAGGTATGGCATAAGCATATTTCTGGCCCCTGCTGACCTGTTGGTTCTCTCTTTTGCCTGCAGACTCAGACTGTCTCATCTTGAAGTTTACAGCTGAGGGCAAGAAAATATATGTGAAGAATGGACTCACAGTGAATCCAGCAGAAATTCAGACAAAAGTAGAAATGACAGTATATTTGTATGCTCCATGTCCCTGCAGCTCTATTTTTTTCTTTTTCTTTTTTTTTTTTTTAAATTTTTTTCTTGGTAAGGCCCTGTCTTCTGTTTCTTCTGCATCCTTGTTGTAACTTCTTACAGCTCACATCCCCTATCATTTGTTTTCTTCAGTCATGCTGAAAGTTTAGTGATCTTCATCTACCTCATTCCCAGTCCCAATCCACTCTAAGGAGCACTGTGCCTTATCAACTCCAACTCTCTATCCACTTGGTATTCAAAAGTTGGCTCAGGTTTATTCCATCCATTCTGTTTGACAAAGTGTATCACTCAGTTCTGGGTCTTACTGACCCTGAATTCAACTACAGACTTTTTACTTCTCTGCAGTGCTTTAGAATAAAAAGAAAGTCACTAAATAATGAAGATAGACCATTTCCCTGTCTGGACAACTTATCCAAAACTGACTTCATTGTAGTCCAGGCAACAAAAACTAGAATGCATTTCAGGTTCAGACTAGACCATGCCCATTGGGGAAGTCTTTGCTGTCTGGAAAAAGATACATCACTGTTAAGGGAATGTTCTGTGATCACCAGATTTTGTCCATAGTTTGACAAAATCATGGAGGCATTTAATCTTTTCCAAAACAGATAAATTTGTAATTCAGAAGAAAAAAAAATAAGTAAATCATGGTATTTTTGTTTCCTGTTTTCATACTGAACATTGTTGCACAGGTTCAAACATTAGATGGAAAAAAACCCAGATCTCACCCACAACTGGAGGTAAACACAATGCTGGGACAATTTCAGTTACAGAGGCTTAAGTTTAGCACTTATTTTTAGGCTATATGACAAAAGCTCATTGGCAGACCCCCACACAGTAACACAGAGAGAGAGCACAGCAGGTGAGGGAACCAAAATAATACAGTTCCAGATTACTTCCATGCCCATCACAGTGTCCATCAACCCATTAAACATTCATTCCCACAGGCACAGAGGAACACAGGGGTACACTGCCAGACAGGGACCCAAATCAAGGATTCCCAACACTCTGTCTGCCCCTTTGACACCCAGCTGTCCAAATAAAGCCTTTGCTCCCCTGTACTGGTGTGATACCCATCACCACAAGCCATCAGGAGCAGCTCTTTGAATCACCTTCCAGACAAACAGAGAGTCCCTGCCCAAATGTGTGGGACATGACACAGAATGTAGAGGAAAAGCACTTTGGGATTACACTGGACTTGTTATGAGATATCTAGGGATTAAGTGATTTAGGAAGGAAAAAAGTTCAGGAAAAAGGAGGAATTAGAGTCTAAAAAATGGCCAGTCACATGTAAATAATTCGCTGGTCAATGCACTTGTCTGACTGTGCCTTGTGCCTGAAGCACAATCTGTCCTGTCTTCTTAGAATCACAGAATCATAGAATCATTTTGGTTGGAAAAGACCATTAAGATCATCGAGTCAAACATTTAACCTAGCACTGTCAAATCCACAAAACTCATTCCTGGAATAATTTAGGGCAGAATGCATCCCTAGAGACATACTTGTCTGAAGACAGAAGGAGAGTACAACATGAATTAAAAAAGGGCTGTAAGACAACCATACAAACACAAGCAGATGATCTACACCAATTCCTCAGCATTGCCAGGACATCAAACTGCATCTAGAAATCCGAGGATCAATAATTCGTATTTCATGCACAGCCTTGTATGAGCCTCAGCCAAGTTATGACTTTGTCTGATAGCCAGAAGGGCGCTCTGATAACCTCTGGGGGACACACAGACTGCCTCTTCAAGGTCTTTGCATATGCAGTGTAGGCCCTTATCTCTGAAGGGACCACTGATTTATTTATTCTTGTCAAGTTCTTTTCTCTCTCCTGAAGGAGAGCTGCCTATGCTGTATGCCCATATGCAGGAGGTTTGAGCCCAGAAGCTGGAGTCAGGCCATGGGTAGACCAGTCTGTCCATTAGACAGCAACTGGGGGAGCTGTGGGTGTATGGGTTAGGTTGAAAGTGCCAGAGAGCATCAAGATGCTGGGAGAGTGAGTAGATGAAGTTGCACAGCAGCATCAGCCATGGAACCAGGGGAAGGAATCCCAACCAGCTGTGTGTCGTGATGGCCTATACCAACAACTGGAGTAGGGCTGTGATCTCAGTGGTTCATATGTCCAGATGCCAGTAGCTGGGGAAGTGGGAGCCAGGGACAGCTACTGGGAAGAAGGACTGCATGAGGCCAGTTGCTGTCAAGAGTTCATTTGTTCATACGTACATACCCATATGTTCTCATTAGTGGACCTCAGTACTCCTCAGTAAGTGAGGGAAGCAGAATGAGGCTGTTGGTGCTGTCTGTGTTTGAGTGAGTGCTCTGAGTGTCTGTGATTCATGTGGCCAGAAATATATGTATATAGGTACATATATGTGGTGTATGTGTGCGGTCTGCATGTGTGTACCCACTAGGAATACATCCTTATCCTTGCTGCTGCTTGGACTGTAACATCCTCACCTCTCTTGGCATGGATCCAGCATGATTTATTTTTCTTTAGCACTTATAACTGTCTGAATACAATATCTACTAATAAAACATATAGAAGAGTAGTAATTTTATGTATTGGTACCGGATACTCTAAAAACAATAGCAGAAAAACCTCTGGCCAAAAATGGGAAGGAAATAACCTCCCAGAAGACTGCTTTTCATAAGCTAGTCAAGACTTTTCATTGACTGGTGTGTGTTGGCAAAGGGATAGAGTAGTTCATTTTATGTTTCATTCTCACAGTCCAGATATGATCAATGAAGCTTCTTTTTACAGACATCATTACTGAGTCTCCTAAGGACGTCTTGGTATTTTGGGACAAAATTGTACAAACCACTAGATTGAAGCTGGAGTAATCTAGAAAATAAAAAAAAAAAAAAAATATGAATTTACCAGTACTCATTTACAGGAAAAGTGAAAGAGGAAAGATTGTTATGCATGTTATATGGGTTGTTTCTTTAAAGATAAATATAAACTGGTGCTGGTTTTTGTCTGGAGATGTCAGACTCTCCAACTCATCTGAGAGGGGAGGGATATGGGAGAGTTCATTAAATTATTAATAATACCTTAGCTAAATTTAATTGGAAAGCTTTGGAAGGAAAACAATTTTCCATTATTTATCAAATCAGACAAGTTGGTTTCTTTAACCTGTTTGTTTCCTTATGCACTAGCATTGCACTAGGATGTCCCATTGTGTAGGTATTTTGTAGCTCTCCTCGTGTCAAGTGACTACTTCTTTTCCTCCAGCTGTGAAGACACTTCCATCTCAGGCTGGGTGGCACCAGATTCAATCCTTGCTGTTGGAATCTATAATAATTATCACACCCACATCCTCACAAATGTCTCTGGCTGGAGTGCTGAGTGACTTGAAGAGCATAGTCAGGCCATGGTTTGGCATTCTTTGGGTCAAGTGCATCCTGATGTTTTTCTGTTTGCAAGTATTTTTTAGAGATGGATGGTAAAAGCTCCCTGGTGTGGCAGGAGGACAAGAATGAAGCATCAGCAGAAAATATTGAGTCATTCTCAGCATGGTAAACTAACAGGAAAAAAAAGAAAAAACCTCCAGGCCTGTCATGTCAGGGCTGCAGCTTTAACCAGGGCTGACTGATGGTCCCTGAGGTCATGTTGTTCTGCTCCATCTGGGATACCAACTGGGAATCAAGGAAATGAAGGCTTTCCAGGCAAAAGTTGTCAAGTATGGGGGAAGAAGAGGACATGGAGAGTGATTAACTGATCCAGGAAACTTGTAACAGGAAATTCAAGACCACACTAAGGAGTGGTTAAAAAAGGGCAAGAGAGAAATAGGAGAAAATAGTTCTGCAGTGAGTGACAGGCTCAACCTCATCACTGACCTGAATTTATATATCTGTGACTGCAGATTATACTTATATAGACTTTCTTCATTCATAAGAACAGGACATTTTCTTGGTCTTTAGAAAATAAGAGGGTAACCACCTTTCTTTTCTCTTTCTACTAGTTGTATAGCAATAGGCAAAGACCATCTCAAAGCAATGGAACAAACATTTGAGGAATCTTGAAAAAGACTTTCAAGTTCTTCATGAATTTCAATTTTCTCTACTAACTCTTCATTGTCACCAGCAACAAGAATGTCTGAAGCAGAGGTGGAGATTAAATGAGCAATTTTCCTCTTACAATGCATTTCACAGGCATCCACCACTATGAAGGGCTTTCAGAAATGAAGGGTTTTCTCAGGAGACTTTATTCACCTATTTTTTGCTGGTTAAGGCTTTATGCCACTTTTTATGCTGTCTGTGCCAAAAATAGAAAAGCAGAGAAAACGGGAAGATTCCTAATGAATTATTTCCCAATTTGAAATAGTTAATACAAAAAGAAAAAAGAATCAAGATTCATTATGGAGATCTGAGGACCTTTATTTAGCACATAGACCTGTTTTCTCATCTGCTTTCCCACAGGTTGCAAACTTAAATATTATCTTCTCCTTTAAAACAATTTTTTGAGACATTTGGGAAATCACTGGGGTTTTCTCTCAGTGGTTAATTCTATAATCAATGGTGTGTTTCATCATTCAAGGGCCTACAGTCTAAGAAACTCATTATTGTAAGGAGTGATTGGATGTTATATGCTGATATGGACATAGGCATTTGGATACCTTGAGAAAAATGAGTTTAGTGGTATCAAGCATTTCTCAAGAATTTGTATGTATCATGGGAAACAGATAAAAGGAGATAAAGTGACCAGCAAGTTCACTGAGTCCATCTGTCCACCACTGCTGACCACACACATTACTAATACACCCCTGTACATTCAACAGATTTCCTTTTAAGTCCGTTGGGCTTCTCTGACCTTCCTGTTGAATAATGTTTGGATAAATAGATATATACATAAATGGACTGACAGAGAGTTGAAAATACTCTGGGCTGCATTTTGATTTCCTTTGCTGATGATCTGTTGAATATACCTGATGCATTCTATGTGTTCATTGACTTTTCTATTTGTTTCATACTTGTACTCATTTTTACTGATCACCATCCTGGCTTCTGTAATGTCAAGATATAATGAAAAATCTTCCACCAACAAAGGTGTCCTTTGATATTCCTTATAGCTTGTATATCTTTCCCCCCCCACACACCCGGATCCATGCCTGTTGCTTTTTGATGAAGTTTCAAATGCAGAGCACACTGTCATAGCTCAAGATTTGGCAGCTGGGGTACTTTGTCCTTCATTTCATTGGATTCTACTTTTTCCTTTACTATTTTATGCAGAACTGCCATAATTGTGTAGAATGTTTATTAAGGTTACTCCCGGTGTTTTTATTATCTAACTAATAGGGTACTAACAACTGGTCAAGTAACTGTACTAATGAAAAATCTGGATGTTGGTCAGTTATTTTGTTACTGAAATGATTTTTAAGTGTGACAATATTGACCAGAACAAATTATCTACTTAAGAAAGGTGGGAGGTTTTCTGTTTAAAAGGTATCAGTGACTTTGCAGTGCATTTGTGTCAGAACGGCTTATCCGAAACAGAAGCTCCTTATACAAGATAAAGGCTTTTTAGAAGGTGTTTTCTAAGCACGTTATTTTGTTTAGGTTTTTTTTTCTTATTCATCTTTGCTTTTCCTTCTTTCTTTTTCTCCTTCTATATTTTTATTATTTGAACATGGAGGACAAAAGTACCCTGGAGGGCAAACTTAAAAGTGGTATTTTGTCACCTTCACACACAATGCTCTATAGTGGAAGAAAAGACTTAGAGCAGCTCTCCAAGGAGGTGGGAAGGAAGAGTTTATAAGTGGATTTTCACTAATATTTTACGTCCTTCTTATCCAAAGGAAAAAAAAAATCTGGTTCAAACATCTGTGCATTAACATGCAAGATACAAAAAAACCAGAGTTATCTTGCTGGGAAATTTCCTCCTTAAAAGGCTCACCTAGATGAAAAGAGACTTTGTGTGCCTGTCCTTCTAGAGGGGAAAGCATCCAAAGTAGAAACAAGAAGCAAAATCTTTCCAGGCTGGCATCCTCAGCAACAATCCCAGAAGCTGTGAAAAACGGTAGTGATCTGGAAGGTCTGATACCCCCAGGCCACATGGATGTGAATCAAGGCTATAGGATCCAATGGATTTATCTGTGGGCAAACCCACTGTTCAGCCAGGATAAGGCATTTGTCTCAGGAGACATGTTTATTAGGTGCTACACGTGAATTACTGGGTGAAGTTCCCCTACCAGTACTCTTCAAGTTGATTGTGAACTCCCATGATTTCAGTTCATTTCTCATGATAATTTTTTCTCTTTAAATGCCTGCTTTCTTGAGGGTACGTGTTTTGGATAACATCTGGTTATGTCTGTCTTTTCTTAAGTAATCTGTAGTCCCTGTGGCTGCAAAATTAAGTTTATGGACATGGCAAGAAAACAATCCTAAAAAAACAAAACAAAACCAACCAACCAAACAAAAACACAACCAAACAAAAACACACACAAACAAACAAAAAAAACCCCAAAATAAATCTAACAGAGAGAACCAGGAAAGTGTCAGCACATTCTCACAATTTTCAGCTTGTTTCATGATTTTTTAGGAGGAAGGGCTGAATTTTGGTATTCACATTCCCAAATCTGGGAGCAGTGTGAGTAAGCACTGCAATATCTAATTACCTCAAAATATATACCCATAAAATTTATCTTTATAAATAAAATTCCAAAAATGATGTCACTAACAAAGAACACCTGGGTGAAAAAATTTGTCTTGTTCACACTGTGCCTGTTCAATGAATAGAGGATTCTGTGGTGTCAATCTAATTTTTTTTTCTTTAGCTAGCACTAATTAGTTTTGAACACAGAGGAAAAATGATTGAAGTAAAAAAAACAAAAAACAAACAAAAAAAAAAAAAAACAACAAACAACCACAAAAACCTAAAAAAAAAACCAGCTTGGGACAGCCTAAATGTGATTAACTTTCTTTTGTAATTAAATTGCTAAGAAGTGACATTAAGTGCAGTTAGGTAGGCATATACTTAATTACTACATGATAAATAAATATCCTGAAGCAGAATCTGACTTCTTGAGAGAGGAATAGCAGACCTGGATAGAAAAAGTGGTTGAAACAATGAGGGAAAGGGGAGATTGTTGCTTGGCTCCTTCTGCTCTAACTAGAACATTTTGCATTTGAATAGAAAAATCATAGGTCATAACTTCACTATTTGATGTTAAACTATTGTCATCACAACATCTCCCTGCTCGTCAATCAGGGTGAACTCTTGATACAGATCTGGGTGCACATCAAGGTGGGTCAATATCTCTTCTTGGGGAAGCTGTGATAGGGAAGATCCACAGTTTTTCCTCTCTCCTTTCCCTAGTGCTGATAGAAACTAAAGAAACTGACACATCCTTCAGGATGGCACACACCTCCAGACACTGGGAGAGAAGATGTTTCCAGCATGGTTACACACTAGAACTACAGATTATGCTGTCACTTGCTATCATGGTATTCAGACAAGAACTGTGCTTGTGAGACTCAGTCCTATTCTATGCACTCAGAACAAGCCAGGCTTGGTATCCTCCAATGTAGTTTTGAAGAATAAGATGTGTATGCTGCAAGGGCACAATGGTAATACATTTTGTCATTAAGACAAGTGAAACAATTTACTTTAAAGGGAGGGGGAAAAAAGGACCTGACTGGTCCACAGAATTTTTTAAATTACTATTATTATTGCAGATTGTCAGAAAAGAAAATTAACTTTTTTGATTTCTAAACTTTTGCTGTGTTTGATCTCCACTCCAATTGAAACCATAGAATAGAATCATGGAATCATTAACATCGGAAAAAAACCCCAAGATCATCAAATCCAACCTTGTCACCACAAGATAACCGCCTTATCAACTAGACCATGGCACAAAATGCCACATCCAGTCATTTAGTGAATACTTTCTCTGAAGGGGATTCCACCACCTCCCTGGGCAGCCAATTCCAATGCCTGACCACACTTTCAGTGAAGAAATTCTTCCTGATGTCCAACCTGAGCCTCCCCTGACACAGTTCGAGGCCATGTCCTCTTGTCCTGTTGAACAAACAAAATTTTTTGAAACAGCAAAATTTTGGATAGTGTCAACTTCTAGGAAATAGATAACTCAGTCTCTTTTCCTGTTGCAAATACAGTTGCAAAAGTACTGGGAAAATTCCCGTTCTTTATATCAGTGAAGAGCTTTTACCAGTATGATTCTTATATGATCTTGACAGTTCAAAAAGTGCATGCTCAGGTTTTATTGCGTTAACAGCAGTTTGATGAAATGTTTGAAGGAATGTTGTCTCCTTGAGCTTCACAAGGCTGAATTGAAAGTTGTGTTCACATTTTGAATGAAGCTTTGAAGAAGGTAAAAAGCACTGTGAGTTCACTCCAGCCTGCAATTATACTGCTGATAAGATGTTAATGAAGAGAAGCGCTGAACAGAGTCTTCAAAGGAGTTATAATCAAGTCTTGTTGTAATTAAAATTGTCAACAAATTGACAAAGACTCTTAGTGACTTGTACTAAAACCACTATGAAAGTGGAGCTGGGAGCAACTGTGCATACACTGTGGCCATTACCTGAAGCATTGCTTCTTTTTGGGATGACCTTTTCCTTAGGAAATCCTTCTTGTACAGAGTCAAAGTCCTGTTAGTCTAAAGCATCAAGTCTACTCCAGGCCGACCACATCTGTTCTGTGAAAGTGTATACAAAATCAGGCAAGCACAGAGTGATGCTTTGCCTCTGCCTCTCCTGGCAATGATGTTTTATGACTTGATGATCAAGACTTTGTACATGTGTCCAAGATTCTAAAACTCCTGGATACTTACAAACCAACAAAGGAACTGAACTTTCTGTGGGCTGAAATACCCGTGTGCATGTCTGTATACATATCTAAGCACCTCCATGCCTCAGCCTACCCATACAAAGCTCGTTAGGTACACAGCTCACTTTAACAAACAGTAGACCTGATATGTCACATCAATGTTATGTACATATTAAATAAAAATCATTTCCTTCAATAGTTACAGAAGGGATCTCACAGTCTTTTAGAGTTTCCAAAAAATGGTGTAATTTAATTAAAAAAACCTATGGTGATTTACTGGCAGCGAGGGTCCAATCCAGGGAACATGGAGTTTGTACATTTCACAAGGGATTGGACTGGGTTTGTTTAGTATGAATGTCCAGGCTATGGATGACTACAGATTTGGTTGTCTGGCTGCGGTTTTTCTGAACGAGGACATCTCTTTTTTGTATAATGCTGTATTTTTTTCCTTCAATCGTTACATCAAAAGTTCATGGAAAATCATTAACAGCAGTTTCACAGCCTTCAAAAGGTATCACCACTTTTATTCCTTTGTAGAGGAAAACACACTATGTAACTCTCAGCCTTTCATCCTCAAGTATTTTCCACTTAAAAACAAGTTTGAAAGCAACTTAAACATACAACACATCATATATTTATAAACCAGGAGTAGAAATCAAACAGCTTAGGCTTGAGGGAAGGCTGGAAATAGCCCACATCTATTTCTATACATAGACCCTTTTGCATATGGCACATAACCTCTGAGCCAAAAAGATTCTAGCAGGAGGTGTGAAACAACTCCTTGCTGTTGAATAGGACAAATGCAATGTGATGTGATTAAAAGGATGATTGTAATATTGTATGTCCCGAAACATTAATAAGCTGGCATTATAAATGCTCCCTTGTAACCGGTTTTGACATCAGCATTATTAACTGTTAATCAAGGAAGAGGAATCACTAGATAAACATTAAGCAATAGTGATCATGGATTGTTAGTAAACATGTGAAGGAACAACATGTTTTTACACGTGGCTACAGTTGGCATCTGCACCATAATTTTTTTATTATTGTTGCCAATCCTCCGCCTTTCTGACTAGCTTGAGTCACTGGGTATTTTGGTTGGGGGGAAGTGGAAGAGAGTATTTGCTTTTCTGCTTAAATTTTTCTTTGTTTTAGACCAAAATAAAAACATTACTAGCAAGGTTTGTGAGGTTTTTAAGTTTCTAATTACTTTTTGAAAAATTTTTAGCACTTCAAAGGCACCACACATTAGTCCTGCTACAAGTAAATAATGAAAAGGGGTGGGCAAAAGTTCTTAATAAGGATGTTTTCTTATTTTTTTCGTGTCATTATTTGTAAAACTCAAAAAAAAAAAAAGAAAGAAAGAAAGAAAAGACTGGGATGGTTTTCCATGAAAGTGAAACTGAAGGGTGACTTTATAGCAGAGGAGTTCTTTCCCTTCTCTGATGGTGGCTTGTCCAGGCTTAAACATTCTGAAGTCTGTGAAGGAACATCCAGACAGTTCATCTAACATACACTGATTGAACATTTCTGTCATCCTGAATTCAGCTGAAAGGCGTCACAGTCCTGCTCTACCTCTTCCTCCTTTCTACATCAGTGATGTGGCCCCCAGCCTGGGGGGCCTTTATGTCAGCTGTGGATCCTTTCCTGATAGGGAAATTTTAGTGGCTAGTTTAAAGCAGATGGAGATATCCCTTAAAACACTACAGCTGTTGGGGGAGGGTTAATCAAGGCTATCCTAAATTTTTCTTAGAAACTTAACTTATTTGCTTGGACTTTAGGGACAGAGCAAATGAGACAAAGAATGGACTTTCTTCCAAACATGAAATGTGGTTTTCATGGTGTTTCTTTTTTAGAGGCTCTTTGACAATGAAATCAGAGTCCCTCCTTTATCGCTGGATAGGTTTTATTTTGGTTCATGTTTTTCAAAGCTTGTTAATACCTGCCAAGACCCATAGGACAGGTGTATTTTACAACACCCCATCAGACTTACAGATAAAATATGTGTTTCTGGTTGCCACTTTCTTCTGTGCTGTGAGCTGCACAGATTATGTTACAGTGTCGAGTTCTCTCAGAGAAAGGCTTGAAAGTACAGCCAAACAAACCAAAAAATATATATTTTGCATTTCAAAGAAAACACCTGCATAATATAAGCCTCTTCATTTTAAGATATATAATCTGGATGTTGTACACTAAAGGGATAGCCAAGCCTTCCCTGCACCATTCCCACTTAATTTTTCAGTTCTGTCTGTTTCTTGCAGCCAGGCACTTGGAGTTTTTTGTCTGTCTCTAATTTAAAGCAACAAACTCAGGTTCTGTACCTGAGCCCTCTGAGGCTGCACTCCAGGCGAGGTCCATATCCATGCTTAGGCACGAGGGAAAAGTTATCTTGATGCAGTCAATGCCATGAACACAGGGAATTGATGACTTGGCATTCAAGTGCCGAGTCATCAATCATAAAGAATCAATCTTCACTCCCTGAGGAGCTGGCCCCAGGCAAACATAATTCTCTCTCACTGCCACAGACCTGATAGCTCTTGTCCCATTTGTAGGGATTGTATTTGTTCTTATTTCAACATTGATTCACTTGGCATTCAGGAGTATTTTCCAGATTCCCAGAAAATGTCACCTAATTCATCCTCTCTAAAAAGGGTGGTGATGCTTGTATATTAGAGTATCCTAATGCTTGTTTTTTTCCAAGTAGTACATTACACTCTAAGAACTGAATGGAAAACAAGATCCTGTTGGTTCCTGTATTGCCTTTGGTGCATGTGATTTGAGGAAGGGGAATGGCAGGCACACGAGGAGGGCTGTTAAAAGCTTTTGAGTGCTTTTAACTCAGTCAGGCTTTTTGTGCCTGTCAGCAACTGGTTAATCAGTAAGTATTTGTATTCCAATGGCAACTCAAAGGCATCATTCTGGACTACACCAACATTGTGAGCCAGGACCTTTACTTACCACAGAATGAAAGCTGGGCCTTACCTGCTTAAAGCTCATACACTAGAGAATTGATTTTTTTTTTTTTCCCCTGAGACAAAATGTCTTGAAAAATATTAAGGTATGTAAGCCCACTGAATTCCAAGAATTTGGAGTGCTGGCTCAGGAGCATAGTTGCTATACTCACTGGATAGGACAAAAAAAGGGGGTTCTTTCTTTTTTTTTTTTTTTTTTTTCCCTTAAATTATTCTTAGTCCTAGACAGGGAGTCAAAATAGCCAACTCCCAAGCACCAGAATATGTAACTAGCTAATTATATGTGAAAGAGTGGAGTGCATTTACAGTGCTCTGTTCTGCATAGGTTCTTTTTGTAATTTGGGACTTGAAGTCTTGAAAGCTGGTATTTGGAGCTTAGAAATGCTCCAATAATTAGGAATCTGCATCACATTTTTCTCATTAGACTCAGAGCTGGTACTCAAAACCTGCTAGGGAGAGCACTTTTCCAGAAAATGCAAGACTTTTTTCAGTGCCCCTGCCATGCTGTGGGGAGTAGGGACTCACATCTCCTACACCTCAAAAACCAGTCTCAATTACTGATGCACACAGTGCTTTAGGAGGTTACATTCCTCTTTCCACTTGGCCTGAACTGATCTAACATTGTGCTACAGGCTAAGAGTGATCTCAACCATCCCCTGCTCCTGACTGTGATCTCCTGCTATTACCTTACGTGAGTTCCAGAAATCATGCAACCATGGAGTGAGATGATGCAGTTCAATGCTTTGGCTGAAAATAATTTCAGGACAAAAAGAAATACCCTAAATGTTTGATTTTTGGTCAGAGAAGCAAACTGATGAGATTCACTTTGTGTTCACCAGTGTGCTGAATCTGACACCACGTCAGGAAGGGGATGGAGGGGATGGATGGCTGACTCCTCTCAGGCACAGCCAACATTCGGTCATGAAAGGGTAGTGCCCACATTTGAGGTATTGTGTAATCAAGATTGGCAAAATCCTGGCTTTAGAAGCAGGTTGTGTAAGAGAATGTTGGAGGTATCAGAGGTCTTGAAATTTCAAACACTGATGCAAGCACTAAGCAATGTAAACCTTTTTTTTTTAGACTTTCATCCAAACTGTTCTTTCCTCTACTTACTAGGGAGTTGGTCAGATGTCTAACCCTGCTCTTCACTTCCTACATTTCTTCTATTTTCCACAAAGTGGAATTTTTTTTTTAATTTTAGTATTGAAAAGAGTTATGGGAAATGATTAAAAAACAATAATGATAAATTTGAACATTTAGGCACTGGAAAGAACACATATTCTGTTGCTCTCTTGTCAGAGTGAGATACACTGATGTGGAACTAGAAACCCCTTATTTTTTTAGGGGGGAGTAGGGAAGAAAACTAAAGAGACTGTATTCACTCTAGATGAAATTCATATAAAAAGTATAAATGGCAGCAACTTAGACTTCAAAATTTAGCTCAAGAGGGACTTTCATAGTATAGGAAAATTATATGAACTATTCATATAGGTCTGAAATTCCCTTCTCACAGATAAACTGGGGTAATGATAGTGAATTTCTACCTTGCTACTCCAGCACTAAATTCCTGGTCTACAGGGAACTTGATAATCATATTTTACTTGCCTAGAAGAATTTTTGTTCCAACTGCTTTGCTGATCAGGAATAAATAATTAGTAATACCAGAATTTAATGAAAATTTCTCGTTTATTTTACAGTCACAAGAGTTGCAAAATACATTTTTATAAAGTTTGGGCAAATCTCTAAACCAAGCCTTCAAACCATCCAAGTTTTGTTCATTCTGAGCTTTAATGCTTGGGAAAGTGACCAATGAGGCGTAAAGCAAATCTTATTGCTTCATCAGATGGTGAGTGCAATTCATGATCTACTGACAAATCCAGCAGAGAATGCTGAAATATTGTGGTCACGCCTAATAAAATAGCAGGTACAGCCTGCAGATAGGGCAAAGACTAATCTCAGCTTCGTGCACTAATCTTTGCTGAAGCCAATGGGAGTAACCTTGACCTCAGTTCAACAAAATATTTAAGCACATGTTTAAGTCTAGAACTGTAGCTAGAGTGATTGTAGGCTACAAATGAAAGAAAGTAGGAGCAAATTCTCAGTGAAACTGGCCAAGGTAGGCCACCTCACTCTTCTTACTGAGTTCCATAGGAAGAGCTTTCAAACACTCTTTAAGTTTCCTTTGTAATTTTTTTTTTTTCAGATTTGAAATGTTCTTAAGTAAATTATTTAAATTGAGGTTTTACATTTGTCTGAATTAAGCTTTGAATAGAAAATTTGTCCCACTGAACTGGGACAGTGATGATTCTGCTGGCCAAATAAATGCCCACTAGATCTATAAAAAGTGGGTTAATTAGACAGAAAGTTTCCAGAAGACCCAGGCAGACATTCACAGTCCCTACAAAAACAGAGATGCAGAGCCTTGCTGAGACAATGAGGGACCTACTTGCATGGTGAATCCATGATTATCTTTCTCTCCACACATTTCTGCCTGTCCTTCTCACCTAGCTTAGGAGAGCTCTTTTCAGAGAGAATTTCAAGGGCTGCTTTATTTGTTAGGAGACAAGGAGGCACTAATAAATTCCTCTGTGTGAGGTATTTAATTACATAATAATGTGTACACTAATCAAGGTAAATGTGTTTGTGAAAACACCTTGATATGGGAACAGTTAATCACCCAAGGCATTGCTTCTTAACACACCTTGGAAGTTAACTTAATTAAATTAATTAGAACAATGAAAAAATGAACTGTTTATTAGTCTACAATGGCCCGAAGCAAGTGCTTTTCCACCAATGCTAGAAAATCTCCCAGACTGCAAGTCTTTTTTTTTATTATTATTATTTTTTATTATTCTGTACCTCTAGTTCTTGCACTTATGGCAACTTGTGAGGAGCCTGAAATGGATGGCATTTTCCTCTACAGCCCTGACATTTGAACTCTTCATCTGCAGGAACCAGGTGATTTGTACCCAGAAGTGCTATATCTGCAGCCAAGATCCAGAAAATGAACTCATCTGTGAGCTGATCTGTGCAGCTATGTGCTAGCTAGAAAAGAGCAGTTAATACACAGGGGATATGCTTGTTCACAATCAAAACACAACAGAGACTTGTGGAAAGGCACCTTATTACCTCTAGTAAGCTTTCAATTTGATCTCATTATCCATTTTAGCTTTTTATGTCCACATATTGCATTCAGTGCAGCCATTTGCTATCCTGTTTTTCTGGTGGATCTAGCTGACAAATGTTTTCCCCTGTGGCCACAGCAAATTCTTGTTGACCACAGCTTTGACAGACATACAGCTTGTCTATAGGAATGTGGTTGTGTGTTTGGTCACACGTGAAGCTGCTGTTAGTTGTATGTGGACACCAGGGCTGACTTACATTGCAGATTTGTGTAAAATTTATCATTCTGTCGGGACAATATTGATGTGGAGAAAAAGCACTCTTCAAAGCCTTTCTTTCCTGCTCCCTTGTCTCCCCCTCTTTAGCTCTGAAGCAAAAATTCCTACAGTGGTATGGAGAGATGAATCTAACAGATGAGATACTTGTATTTTGTTTGCTTACCTTAAACCAAAAAACCACCTTGATTTGATTCCTAGTGTGGTGACACAAAGGTTTGTGTTAGGTTGTAGGAAGGGTTGGATAAGGACATGATGAGTGTTCTCAGTGAAAACAGTAGCTTATGCTGACTTAAATCATGCATGAAATCAATGCTGTATCAAGTCACACCGTGTGATGTCAGCAGCAGGGTTGAAAGTTCATGAGGCAAATGATTGCCCATAGCTTTTGTCATGAATTGACCTTTTAGAAGTGTCCTAGATCACTCCCTCTAGGACACCCAGGGAGACTAGTCTGAGACAGCAAGACCTGTGGATGACTCAGAACCTTGACACCTATGTGTCATTTGATCTCAGGGGAAGCAGGGGAGAAAGAGCTTCTTCACTGCCATGAGTGTGAGATGGGGACTAGTCTTTCAAGCAGCCCTTCTTTCTTCATCATGGTCACCTGTTCATGCTTGCAAAAGAAAAAATGTAGCTTCTGAGTTGACTAGTTTTAAAGAGAT
>JAWWLV010000100.1:65447662-65478418 GCA_035041135.1 Platyrinchus mystaceus
AGCATCCACTGCCCTGGAGGGTCTGCAGTCCAGCAGACAGACCAGGTGAAATTAAGAAGAGATACAAAGTGATTACGCAGCTAAATTGAGGAAAGGGAAAGCTGGTAACGAAGATGCAGAACCTCACTGTCCTTGCTTGGTCACAAACTTACATAGTTCTGTAGCACAGGGCTTCCTAGATTGCCTTTCCCAAACCTGTGTCAGTTGTGACCTGTCAGTCCTCACTGGTTGGCATGTTTGTGGGGACTGGGAGCCTGAATATTTACCCAGGGCCTTTGGTGGGTGCTTATGAGTTTTCCTAGCCTGTGTCAACATGCCATTGCTATTATCTTTACCTATATCAAGTAGGCTAAAGGCAATCTGTTCTGAAATCTTGTCTCCATTTTGCTGGGTAGACATATGCTTAGTCAAATCCTTAAGGAAAGCTGCCACTAATACAGTGTACGGAGGAGCTGAAGCTACTGAGCATTACAGGTGTTTATTTAACCTTGGCATACATGGGAAAACTGTAATGATTTGTTTTGTACCTGAAGGCCCAGAGAGGATTATGCTGCCTGTCTACTGTCTGTATGTGAGGTGTGTGAGCAAGGCAACTTAAAAGACAGAGCCAATTTCTGTGCTTCATCAGGATCAAACATTTCCATTAAAATACTAACTTTTAAACATTAACATTAGTCTGAAATAATTATAAAATAATTCTCCCTGCGGCCATTATATCCTTAAATGAGACGAGGTAATTTCTGCTGTTAGTGTTCTGAGCGTTATTTTTCCAGCTTTCTTCTTTAGCAATTCTTTCCAATAAATTCAGTGCTCTTGAAAATCAGATACTAATTTAAACAACCCAAAAAGGAAGGTGTTAGAGAACACTAAAACATAGACATGCATAAAAATGAGCTCACACACGTACACAGGCAATAAATGCCCAGACACACATAAGCATGCAGAATCTCTCCTGAGGCTTTGCATTCTTGATGGTTCTATCACATGTCATATTTTACAGGTCATGGGGCCACAAGGGAAATGCATGCATGGTCCAAATGCAGTTGCCACAAACTGGCAGATGTCTGAAGCAACCACAGTTTCAGGAGCTGACGGAGATAAAATTCACAGTAGTTTAACAGGGCTTTGAGAGGTAAAACATACTTCCACCTTCTTCATGTTTCCCAGGGTAAATTACTGTCCTGCTCCCACTAGAGTTTACAGGAGGTGAAATATCCAGCACCTCTGGGGAAGGGCTGGGTGCCCACAAGTCATTGATTCATCAAACACACTGGTGTGTGCTTCAGAGCTGCCGACTTCAATAAGAACTGCCCACTTGTTCCCAGCTCTTATTGAAGCCACTGTCTCTGAAGCACATGCCTGTGTGCTCTGCAGAGTCAAACCTTGGACTGATTCGGACACAAGCACTCAGACCTCTTAAATTGACTTAAACCCCCCCACAAAACATAGATACACACATTTCACCACTTCATCATGCCCTGAAAACCAAGGCATCAGGAAACAGAAGAGCTTCTCTATAATATCAAATTGTGGATGAAAAGGTAAATAGATATGATGTGACACAGTTTTATCTGAAATTATTCCTTAAGGAGCATTTGGTCTTTACTTAATGGTGCAACCACTTGTTACAATAAGACTCGGAAGTTTGTTTATCCATTCACTTACTTATTGGAGGCTATCATTATTTAATTTCTGAATTGTTGCACCAGGGGTATATAGGATTGGGAAGCATTTTCCCTTTCTTTAGATGAGATAGGAGGGAAATTTATACATATAATTGGGGAAGGATACTTTAAAAATGTAAAATGTTTCATTAAACAGAAACTTACCCCAGCTGTTCATTTTTATACCTCACAGAAAGGAAGCCACTGCTGATGGTTGTTCAAGGCATCTGGTGTCTTATTTGAGGTAGTTAGTTGCGAATGGACGATCATAGATGTCCGTGTATTGGGGAGAGTTTCTAAATCCTCCTCTGATTGGCTCTCAGCACTGGAAGCATCTGCAGACTTTTATAACCCTCAGTTCACTGCAGTGACTCAGTCCTTTGCTACCATTAATGAACCATCAGAATACCATTAGTGCTAGGAGAGAGAGTGCAATTCATCTCACAAAATACAGATGTTTATATACGAGATGGCCAGTTCAGGATTTCCTTACAGTCAGCGGGCAGAAACACATTTAGGTCATATATATATGTAGAGTGGTGCAGTACACTTGTGCTTTTGTTTTTTTAAACCAACACAGAAAACCTGCATGACAGACACTTTGAAAGGAAAGGTTCAGAGGTAATGTTTCAATGAAAACTCTTTGAGAGGAATATAAACTCACCGTCTTTCCTTCTTTCAGCCTCCTCTGCCTCCTACTCTTTCCCTATATACACCTTAAATCCTCCTTACTATAAGCAAAAATTTAATGTATTTGGGGAAGATGTGATGAACATTTTGACTGTTGTTTAGCTGTGGGGTTTATTACCTGATTGATCAGTTTATATACTGATATAATAGGCACAAGCTCTGCCATTGATTCAGGACTGAGCATTTATTATTAGAAAATGATTTAGTCTATGTTAAGCTTTTTTTTTTTCTTTTTTACAAAACAAAGAGTACTGATTTTTGAATACTTAAGTTTGCAGCTTGGTAGTATCCTCTTAGCATAATACATGTGAAATTTTAATGATATCTTCTGCATTCAAGTATTGCACATTTAGAAGACTTTTTTTTTAAACAGATACTGCTCTGAACAGTAATTTATTACTACAGTACTTCAGGAGCTGTTTCTCAGAAATACAGAGTAATTTTTAAAAGGAATACTTTTCCATATTAATTCTTATTTGACCATGTCCCTTCCAGTATGAAAGACTATAATTACATTATTTTTTCATGTGACTTAACTTCAAACTGTCTTTTGAAAATATTGCTTTCACAAAGTATGTATGCAGTCTTTTAAAGTATATTGTTAAGATGTTTCTTTAATGAAAATCTGCGTACAAAATTTATACTGTATGTTAGTATCATTATATATCTAATTGGCCAAGTGCACAGAAATGGAAAATGGAATTTTTTGATGATAAAAAAGCATGTATGTTTCCAGGTGTAAAATATTTAGCTGCAGCTGTGTAATTGTATTGCTGAGTCAAACAGGCAGTCTTACAGTCATTGACAATTAATCTTGCAATTTAATTTTAAATCTCTGCATTCACTGTTAAGTTTTCTTTATTACTAAATATTAACTTTCCTTTTTAGAACAATTCCTACGTAAAAAGTCCATTTCACATAAGTACTTTATGCTGGTGTGTAAAGAATAATATGCAACAGCATCATAAGATGCTGAGGACAGGATTTATTTCACCTACTTTGAGTTGCCTAAAAATTACATACTTGGTCTAAGGCAGATAACCAGACCCTGTTTATATTCAGTGGAGAGAAATGGGCACCTCAGAGACTGATTTGTCCTGCCTGTGTCAGACATCTGGCTTAAGTTGGGACAAATCACTACTTGGAGCTGTCTGTTTTTCTCTGCTGACTGCAGAGAGACCCTAGGTGATTATTTTAGGCCATTCACCTTTCAGACAGCGAAGGTTAGTTGAGATGAATCCTATCTCTAATTGTGGAAACCCAGATGGCAGGGAAGGTAAAAAAAAAAATGAAGAAGACGATGAAGCAAGAGAAACAAACCACCAACAACTAAAATATATTTCTTGCATTTATTTGAGAAAGAGCAGGCAGGCACTGCATTTAAAACCAGTGCATAATCTTCTGTGTTCATCATGTAAAAGCTATGACAAAGAAATCTGTGTTCTTCATGTGTGTGGATGTGTGTAAAGGGATTAAGCAATTTAACACATGCTTATTATGCTTCCAAAATATCTTTTGGATTGGACCCAAATTAGATTTACTCAAGCCCAGACACCTGTTTAAGGTTGTGATGACACTGCCATATGGTGGGTCAGTTGCTGCACACATGCAGACATGATCTGGTTTATTTGGTCAGTCCAAATAATAATAACCCAGACACCTACTCTGGCCCCAGAGCATGGTTTTGGTACATGAGATCCATAAGATTCACAGCTATGCTTCCCTGAGGTAGCTACAGCTATCTTGGGCTACCTGCCTGTGATACACTAACATCTTGTTTTGTGGAATTACCTAAGGTCTGTCTTATGGTGCCAAAAATTTTGGCAACAGAGGGTGAAAAAAACCTCACCTTCCACTCCTCCAACCTCACCTCTACCTCTGCTGCAAGGTACCACTTTACCATCTCAGTTTGGTACTAGGTGTAATCTCACATGCATGTTCACAAAACCTGAAAAGGAAGAATAAATACATCACAGTTTCCAAGCTTTGGGGTTTCCTTTGTGCTATTTTTGGTCTTCTATCAAGCACAAAGGAGACAGAGTGTGATGTCACACGCCCACCCTGGATGGCTATGTCAGGCACTGTAGTGTGTTATGAAAAAAAAAATAAAAAAAGAAGATCAAAGCACTTGGCCTTTATAGAAAAAGAGTGGGTTCAGCAATGTTTTTAAGAAAAATAGTATAATTAGAATGCTTGTTCCTCTTGGACCATAATTAAATGCAAGCACAATTATAAACCTACTTAAAAATAGTGGAAATTATTTAAAATCAGTTAATTCAGGATTTGGAAGTAATTTGCATTTCACAGACTGAAAAAAGCCCCAAAGACAACCCTAAGCTGGGGTATATTTTTGTTGGTATTTTTATTAAGCTCTAAAAAAAGTTGTTTTTCAAAGACAAATTAAGCTGTAGTGAAATATTTTTACAATACTGTGATTTCATTTTTTTTGCCTGTAAAATATGAATATGAGATCAATCAGAAAAAAAACCTTGCAATATCAGCAACACTGATTTATTTTATTTTATTATTATTATTATTCAAAGGAACAAAACCATTTTAAAGCATATTTTTGACAGGTATTCCACCTGTAAAACACCTGGTCATTTCTAACTGCTGCTAAGTAGATCCAATGTAACCCTTGAGACCCTGTTGCTGTACACACTTCTGAAGTCACACTGACTGTACATGACTGTGATGCCACAATGAAGTGCATTGACACCATTGTAGTTGTACTTTTTGTGTTAATTGAATAGTAAACATGAATTCCTTTAAAGTCAAATGAAGATTTGCCACCGACTTTTTCTGCCTTCTGTCTTTCCAGTGGGCACTTCCCTGCCAGACTTACCTGTCAATTTAGGGTTCCCTTTCTTTCACCAGAGGATGAAAACCTTGTGGCTTTTTTCTGCTTTGCTAATGGCCAGACAAGCTGGACATCATTCGTGTGGTTAAGCATAAGCATTTTCCTCTCTGCTGGTCATCTATGCTCCCTTGTAGTCAATGGAAAGAAAGAGAAACTCTTTGGTCACACTCCATCTCATACCCTGAAGTTGCCTATTTCTCTACCGGGCTGTAAAAACCCCTAAGAGAATTGGATGAGTGTTTATTTATCAGATTCATACAACTATAATTACACTCAGTGAGACCCACCTCTTCTGTTGTCTTACCCACTGCACTCCAAGATGACTAGTCTCCTTTCCCAGCCCTGCTTCCTCTGTGCCAGTCATTGCTCAGCTTCCACTGTTTATTACGACCACAGCATCAACAAATGGGCACAGGTATGGTACAAGAAAGCCATTGGTTGCAACAGGTTGATTTGGACTCAGTTTGACTCTGTAGCCCTATACTAAAAGGCTAAGAATTAAAAATAAACATCTAGTATGGGGAGTTACTGGATAATTGTAAATCAGCTCCTTGATATTGTCTTTATCCATTACGTCTAGTAGGGTGTATGAAAGACATCTAATGAGTAAGAAAAACAGGTGGTGTTTAGCACCTGATGGCCACACTATAGACACTTTAGAGTGTTTGCTTAGGGTCAGCCATAGTCTGAACACACAGACTGCTGATAAAATGCATCTAAAGATCTCCTGAAATATATCTTCTGGTCTAATTTAATCTAAAAGAAATACAATTTGCACTCTCCAAGATTGCCACGTAATGCAGACCAAGGCATGGTAAATGAAGACAATTGGGAAATTTGCTTGAGAAGCACACTTCTGGTCCGAAGTAAAACACTAATGTAGATGCATCTGCTAATAAGTGTGATTAGGGCTTATTACTATCCAAGCTGTGTGCATTTACCTACAGTCAAGATAACACATTTTACAGATGTAAGTTAACAATGTAAAGGCAATAACTTTAATGGTGAAATATTTTCTCATTAATTTCTCTCTCCATGGGAAAAAAGTTCATTTATGTAATCTCAACTGTTTGCCCCTTAGAGTTATCTTTTTTTTATTGTCAGGGAACAAATTCTTTTTGTTAAGAAATCTGATTACATGTTTGAGTTATTGACCTTTTTTTGGAACACTTTTTTTTTTTGTTTAAAGATGCTCATTAAGATCTTTTGTCTACAAAACAAGTGTGTTTTCCTATGGCATAGAGCAACCAAATTCTAATTGCTGGCTTCATTATACAGAAAAGTAGAAGTGTAACAATCAAGAGCCTTATTACACATACATAATTGAGTTTCATTGCAACTTATGAAAACATAAACTGCCTTAAACACACTTGCAGAAAACGTTGCATCATCAAATCAACACTTTTATTATACAAAAGTAATTGTGTTTAAAGACACCAAACATATGTTATATATACAAAAGAAAAAACCACAACAAAGCAGAACTCTAATATGATTCAGAATTTTTAGCAATGCTCAGATCTTCAAGAGTTGGTTTTGTTTTGCTTTTTAAATTAATATCTCGCAAAATGAAGATAAGTGGAACTGTCACCAATTAAACAGACTTCAGTTGCTTTTGGACAAAGCCATTTGAACAAAGTCTCATTTGATACAGAACACAGGATGCATTAAGAAGTTTGTAAGGTAGACATCTGCAGTTGAGTTTATTGTTTAACCTTATTGCCCATCGTAGTACATGTAGACAAGCTTTTATTAAATGTGTTTCATGCCTACTTCTTTCTATGCAGTCAAATGTAGATATCTGCATTGTATAAGTCTCAAGATAGATGAGATCAATCCACCTTTTATCAGTCTTCAACATGAATTATTAATATGGTTTGAACTTGGGTGTTCAGTCCAAATTAAAGGTGAAATTTGGAACTTTTTTTAGAAAGAAGAGGCATTGGGTGTATTGTGAGTCATTGTCAGCTCATCTTCTAGTGTTAAATTTGTGCTTTGGAGATGTCCCAGTCTTGGCCAGAACAGGGCTAATTTTTTGCACTAGCTGGGTTGGGGCGTGGCCAGGACCCTGATGTTATTCGATACCATCTCACATCATTTCCAGGATCAGGGGAATGGGACTCCCTCTTGCTTCCCAGAAGAGGGACATTCCTTTTGGTCAGGAGAAAATGTGGTGGGGAAGAGCTATTTCTTTATTGTGGAGGGCTTTTCTTTTTAAATTGTGTCTTTGTCTTATACTTCTGTTATTAATATTGTTGTTGTTAACTGTTAGTTTCCTTATCTCATTGCTGTTTCCAGTAAATTGATCTTATCTCAACCCGTGATCTTTGCCTTTTGTGCTTCCAGGTGATGGGGGATAGGGGAGCAAGAGGCAGGGTGGTTTTAACAACAGCACTAAATTGGAGAACACCATTCCTAAATTAAACAGCATTCATTGGCACTCAGTGTGGGTGATGAAGGGTTGAGATAATGACAGATGTGCCCAGAGAGCATTGGAAGCAGATCTGATCTAAACATTTGCTTTATTAGGTACGGAGCTACTGGTCACAATGTTGCTTCATCTGTTCATGTGGTTGTGGTACCTAACCTTGAACAGATTCCTGTACATGCAATATGCACTCCTTGTGATGGTCTTTCTCAGAGCATGGATAGGGATCAGGATTGCTTTGTTGCTGTACTATGTGATACCAGTTTATGACATGATAACATTGAGGACAATGAGGGTCATTTGGGATGTGTACTCAGTGTTGCTCTGCTACTCATATCTTGGGCCTTGCCTGTGGAAGCCCAGTAATAATCATACCCAGCCTGTGGGAAGAACAGGAGAGGATGATTTTCCCCAGCTTGTCACTCCTTTTTCTCCTTCAGGCCTGTTACAACAGCTTTTGATTTTGAATTTTTCCTGGATGTTAAGAAACCATGTTCTTGTTGCTATATCTGCTGGGTCTCCTCAGTGCAGTCCACACCATGCTTAAAGTCTCAATAGAGATTTTTAGGAGGGTCTTTCAGACATCAGCTCACTGAAAGTTAGTAACTAAGTCAGCTAAAATGGTAGCCTTCAAGCACACTTTTCCACTTAAAGTCTTGGTGTAGAGCACAGTGTTTGGTCATTCATCAGGATATCCTGTGGCAGACTTTGTTAGCACAAACATATCACTTGAGTCCAACCTTGATGTTTGAGTTCCCTTCCGAAACTCATGAATGAGGCAGGTAGGAAATCTTCTATGAGATCATTTTTCTTCTTGTCAGGGTGTTTCTTCATGACAGCAATATGATTTACATGGGGATGACATAGAACCAGATAATTTAGAAGGAAGCAGTGAACCTTCCCAAGCAAATGTACATCTTGCTATAGACCAGTGCATGAACAGGGGATCCAGACACTCAAGTTTCACTGGGTTGCATTACTTTCTCCACATAAAACATATATAGATATGTAGTTATTTAATGTGTTATTGTTGAAGAGTTATTAAGTTTGGAAGACGTCTCTAAGATCATTTAGTCCAATCATTATCTTCCATTTTCCACTGTCCTACATCTTATGTTTTGGATTAATCTAATTTTGTTCTCAAATTTTAAATTACCTCTTAATGAAACACTTATAAATCTGTATTTAGTATTTGGATTTCAACAGTTGCTCTAATTATACTAGTGATACTTATGAATTACTTACTATGAATGCAAGCATTATTTTAAAGTACTATACTTGTTTGAGATGTTGCTGTGTGGAAAGAGTCAAACCTCTAAAAGAAGAGATTAGACCCTGAGGAGGATATCAGAAATTGGGATGAATGAGCTTAGGCAATGGTTCATCGTATCCCCATAGCATGGAACAAATTTCCTGGTTCCTATTTCACAGCCTTATCTGAGAGACCACAATTCTGAATCAATCTCATCTCAATTAATCTAATTATTGTGTAGTAAGTTCCATATTACACCTTTTCCTGATCTTTGGCAATAAGTAATTAGTTCAGTATAAGCATTTGACATTTTCTCCTGACCATTTATAAATACCAGCACAGCTATTCATTCCAGTCAGTAGCACCTTTACTGTCTTCCCCCAAAAATAAATGGTGAGAGCAGGAAATAACATAAAGCTTTTTTTTATTTTTTTTTTCTATGAGACTCGCAGTGTCTCCTTTACTTTATCCATCAATACTTTTGCTATTATTTGTAATGTGCCTTATTGTGACATCTTTGCTTGGTTCCACATATTTAATACGTCAGTTTCTCCAACATTCAAGCACACTTTATAGAGATCTATTTGGAGACTGATATATGTGCACTATTAATTGTATATATTATATATAGTATATGAAGCGAGAGAGAGAGAATCTGATTACTCTAGGGCATCAGCTCCTTTCAACCAATAATAATTTAACATCTCTATTAACTACCTTTTGATGTTCTCTGTAGAGGGTACATACTGTTTTATATACAGGATGCATAATAAATTCCTATGAGATTATGCTGCAATTGAGTAGAAAGTCTATAATGCATAAGTGATGGAGCTGAAAAGCAGCTAGGAAGGATTTTCCTTTCAAAATAAGGTCACATATTTATATCTCATAGGGCAACATGATGGGTGCTGAAGAGCAAGAGGCACTGGGTTGCACTTTCTGGTGTGCTAAGACTTTCTGCGCATTCACTGCTGCTGGGAAATGAGGTGATACACGATAAGAAGAAGATGAAGAAGAAAAACCCGTAGCCTTCTGAACCTCCAGCAAGGATTTGGTGTCACTTTCTTCAGAATAGAGAAAACCAAGGATAAAATTAACCTCAGCCATCATTAGCTAAATGAGACATCTCTTCTCAAGTAGGCTAGCACTTTCTTTATTAGGTGGTATTGTTGAACCCTCAGAGGTGCTTGCCTGTGCTACAGGCAGTCTCTCCCTTGATATCAGAACAAGCCAAGGGCACTAGCACAGACTGGATGCTTCTCTCTTGCAAGCCATAGTTTGACAGTGGGGTGTCCAGCTCGCTGCTTGAAAGAAAGATATTAAAAATTCTCCCTCTTTCTCTGATCCTCTGAGACTTCTGAATATATTTTAAGCTCCTGTGACAAAAGAACTCTGTGCCTGGTATTGTGTCTGCCTAAGAAGAAAGGGAGCCTCGTTCTAGTTTGTATTGGCATATGACAGAGCAGGGACTTGAGATAGATTTTATCAGCTCCAGAAAGCTGATGCACTGAGCCATCTATGCAAGTAACTGTCACTCACTGTTGCAGATCCCATCCTGGACCAGCCTGAAGTTCTGCTGAAGTGATATGTTGTCATAGTAAGTTGTGATTTGGAAGAATTAGTGATTTCTCTTTCAGAGAAATATCGTGGAAGAAATTCCAACTGTCTCAACTGACTAATTTTGTTCTGAAGATCTTTGCTTACTTTCTAATTGGAAACAATCTGGTTTAACCATGTGCATTGCTTAAATTTGGAAATGTGGTCACAAAATATTTGTTTTCCCAGAGTAGCTGCATATTAGAAAACAAATATTCTGATATTTTTATCTATAAATAAAAATAACAGAAGTTTTTTAACTTTATTCATAGAATCCTGAAAGTTGTCAGTTAAAAGTAAGGCTCAGAGAATTGTGAATTTTAAAAAATTGTTTTCTGAAAGTATCAATTTGTCATAAATAGAGTCATCCCTAAAAAGGGATGCATTTGAAACATAGAAGTCTCTCAACTTGAAACCCAAAATTTGGAAAAATGCATAACAGCTAAAATATTATATGCTGTTTCTTAAACAAAAAAAAAGACAAACAAAAACCAAATCAAAAATCCTAAGTTGAGGGAGCTGGTTTAAGCAGTTTGCATTTTGGGATGTAAGTTAAAGCATTAAAATGTATCTTAAAAAATAATTGAACTTAGACTCAATCAATTTTTGGAGCATCAGTTTTGAAAAATGCCTTTTTTTTTTACCTGGGATAAGATTGCCTTTTCATGTATTCACGGCTCTCACTGATTAAATAAAGAATTAAATTCTGGTTTCACCTAGAACCATTATCACATCTTCTATGCTATAACATTTTTGTATATTGTCTATGTATTTGCCAAAGAAATCACTTATGAGTCTGTACATGTTTTTGCACATAATTAGGCATACAAATGTGTAGCATGGATGCAATCAAGTGTTTGGGAGAATGAAAGAGACTATGTAGGGATTCATATGTGTTTAGGAACTCCAGACATAACCTAATCTTTTCTTATTCACTGAAATCTGTGATGATTTGAATGCATGAGTAAAATCTCTGTTTCAAACATCACTGCTCTCTAAAACTGACCAAGAGATTTCTTGAGAAATGTGGGGTGTTTCTATTTCTTCCCAGATCTGGTTCACACAAGTTAGAGGTGGAGAAATAATACATGCTTTATCTCAAGGAGGACAGAAGACTTATTTTCAGTTCTTCAGTTGTCTGTGGTTTCTTGGGTTTCAACAAACTCTATACAGTTCTTTATCAGGATCCTCAGGAAATTCTTTTCCTGTTTCTTCTTAGGCCTTCCTTTGACTATAGGCATGGTTCATTTCCAGGGTGTACCTGTCTTAAGGTTTCCTCTACATGTTTTTTTCACCAAGGCTAGACTGTCCTCTAGAAGTTTCTCAAGACCAATATGATAATTAGATTTCAGGAGGAACTTATTTTCCCTGCATATACCCCCGTAACATCTGAAATTGGGTATATGGAATCTTTGGTCCCTATTGTGTAGTCCTCTTTTAAAAGAATCTAAGCCACAATATGCTGCAAGGGTTGTTTTTGCACCTCAATAGGTTTTAGACTTCTCACTCAGAAGCCAACAGCGAAAACCAAATGACGCCAGTGAGAAAAACAATTTTCAGAAAGTGTAAACAACACTAAGGAAAAATACATTAAAAAACTGAACAAGAAAAGAAAATAAAAATCAATAGAGAAAAAGTATGTATAAATCTCAGGATTATTAAAACTTCAACTTTTCCTAAATATTATTGCCTTATATTTTTTTAAGCAGCTGTAATGCTGATGTGCCTACTTCCCTACTAATTTTGACTGGTCAACTGTAATAAGCATGACTACATTGTGAGCAATAGCATTTACTAATGTTAAACCAGTGTGATACAAAAGGCAGCTGGCTTAGTAGCTCAAAGCTAATGCAAGCACAGCCCCTCATTTCTTGGTGCCTCATGTCATGCATTCAGTTCATCCTCTTGGTGACTCAGACGGTTTTTAACCCTGTGTTAAAAGGTGTGTGTGAAGGGGTGTGTGTCTATGTGTGTCTGGGCACACACAGGAGAATGCATGCACATGTTATCTACGTATGCCATGTGGTTTGACTACCAGTTTGGAGTCTTAGGGATCAGAGTGGCATGGAATAGAAAGAACAAGCACTGCTCTGGCACAAAGGAAAGCTCTGGCTTTGCCATGTGCCAGCCCTGAGTCACCCGACCTTCAACCTCCTTCCCCTGTCCTACATCTCCAAAGTCCTCCTGCAGGTAAGGACACTGCTCTAGAATGGTGTTCACCTGGTAAAAATGCTTACACTTATGGAGAATGACTGGCTGGGAGGAAGGTAATGAAATGTGATATCTCGCATAGTGCACCACAGAAATCATCCAGAGTGATTGTCAAGCTTCAACATTCAGTGAATAGGACCAACCTGAAATGGAAGACAAAGTCACAAATTTCTTTTTTTGCACTGCACTGAATATCCAGAGACTGGCCTCATCAGGGCCTCAGAACTTCAGTTGTATTTCACAGCTATACTTGCCCTCAGTTTTTCAAAGCTCAGTAGTTTAAAGGTTTGGACAACAAAACAACTGTGTAGAAATACTGACAAACTACTAACCCTTAACAAAGGATGGTCCATGCGCAATATTTTAAAGACCATAGTTTTTTCCTCTTGGTATTCTGCTCTTTGCTGATTCCCTTATGAGATGCATATAGGTTTTCTGTAGATTTTGGACTTACATAATCTATCTTTTTTTCCTTGTCTTTAAAACTTCTGACTTTGAGCCAGCTGCATTCCTGCTTCTCATGCTTCCTCTTCCTCATCTTTTAAAGGATTGAATATCAGAGTCATTTGCAAAGGAAGTTTGATAAAGGCTGGAAGACTTGAGCACCTGTGCTGCTAAAATACAGCTTGAGGGTTCCCCTTGCTGTCACATATTCCTTTATAGGAGTTGTTGGATAACAATTATGAACTCATGCTTCACATCATGAGTGTGATTATTATGATTATTTGGAGAAAAAGAAGAACATGAATAATCCCTTGAAGTGGTTGCCTGTGCAGGTGTGGTCCTGCTTTTTCACTGCCTTCTTTTTTCTTCTCTTCTTTTGGGTCAGTTCCTCCATTTTCTACACCTCAGAATGCTTTTTTTTTTTTTTTTTTTTTTTTTATGAGGAGGAAAATCTCCCCCTTTTTCATGGCTGTAGCTTGCTTCTTTCAATGATTTTTTTTTTCTTTCTTTTGAATACTTGCAGCTAAATCTGTCTCACTTCAGCTTCTCTTACACCTGTGTCATTCTTCTGCTAGTATATGGATGCTTCCTACTCTTTACCATTTCTGCTGTAATGTTATGACTCTTCTATCCCTGGCACCCTCTCAGGTCTTACCTTACACCACCATCTCTCCAGGAGTTGTCTGCCTCCAGGACTATTTTTGCAGCATGTGCTTCAATTGATGGTTTCTCTTCTACTGTTGCTGTTTTCTATTTGAGAATGAGAAGTGAATTTCACCTGAGCAGGGGGGGATCTCTCCTGCCCTCCTGGGGATACTGTTTAGTCACTGACATTTTCCCTGCTAAGGGTTGTCATTGTGATTGCTTGTACATGATGTCTCTTCAGCAGGAGAAAACATACCCTAGCAAGTGACATTTGCCTTTGACCTTTTGGGACTCCTCTGCCTGCTATGTGTCAATTGCGTGATACTCAGGATAAGGAGAACTCATAGTTTCGACGTTGCCTCTGTTTTATGTTTAGATGATTACAGTGGCTGATCATTCCTCATTGAATGAGAAATCCGAAGGACCCCTACTCTAGAAGAGGTCAGAGCAACCAGGCATCATTTTAGTTCTTTTTAATTGGGTAGAATAAAAACCTGTTGTGTTGAGCTAGAATACTGCAATGATTTTTCAGAGGGAAGGTCCCATTTGCTCAAGTAAAATATTCTTCAAAGGTACAAAATAATATCATAAGCTACAAAATCAGGAACTGTTTACTAAGAGAGTTCCATAAAATGACTGGATATTGACTTTACGGCCTGAGGATATCCCCTCTAATCATGTGTGAAATCCAGAGAGGGGGCCAATTGGCTCATGTTTTGCTTTAGAAGACAGCTTTCATGTTAAGCTAGCTCAGTCCTTCTCAACCTGTGATCCATGAAGTATTAGGAATCAAGACATAATCCACGGAATGATTGCGGGAAATCTTCATAGCTTCTCATTTACTTTGCCTATTTAGAAGGTCAAATCTCCGAGTCAGATATGTTCATTCTGTATCTGCATGACAATTTGCTTGAAGGATATGGAATTTTCAACTAAGACAAGTCAGTTTCATCTACCTCACTAACTGAGAGATCCCTGATAGAGCTGGGACTGAAGTGGTCAGTCTATAAAGCACAGTGTGATTAGCTTGGCTGACACACTGGATGGATATGTGTAGACAGTTTCCATTTTGGCATTTACTTATTCTGAGCTAATCTCTCCAGAACATCTGAAACACTGCTCAAATACCAGGAGTGGAGTAATAGATGGTGATTGATAGTTTTCACTTTGCTTGCATGATGCATCTAGCTGCCCTCATTCACTGCCCATTTAGCTAAGTTGCTTTTCACATTTTAACAATTCAGCAGAGACTAAGGTTGAGCTCACACCATTACCAAGATTGCAACAAAAAAATATCTTTGTTCTGAATTGTCAGAGGTTCTTTTCTATCTCCTGTTGCTTCCTCATGATATCAGAGATGAGTCCAAATCTGTCAGCCTTGTTTTATTTTGAAATTAAACTTAAGATGCTTAAGAATATTTAGAAAAGCCATAAGGGGAACAGTATAGACACTTGTGCTGTTACAGTATAGGCATTCATGATCTCAGGGGAACAGTAGGAGACAGAAAGGGAAATGTTTTAGTTCTTCAGATTAGACCTCATCACTCTCTAGAACTACCTGACAGGAGGTTGTAGTCAGGTGGGCATCGGTCTCTTCTCCCAGGAACCAGCAGTAGGACAAGAGGGCTCGGTCTTAAGCTGTGCCAGAGGAGGTTTAGGTTGGATATTAGGAAGACATTTTTTACAGAGAGAGTGATCAGACACTGGAATGAGCTGTCCAGGGAAGTGGTAGATTCATTGCTCCTGAAAGTTTTTAAGAGGAGACTGGATGTGGCATCAGTGCCATGGTCTGGTAACTATGGTGGGGTTGGATCGAGAGTTGGACTTGATCTCAGAGGTCTTTTTCAAGACTTTTCAACCTTTTTCAGAGATTCTTTGATTCTCTGATTCTAACACTGTTAAGGTAAGCCCTTCTGACATGTGCTTTTGCAGAAATGTTTGAATGAACAAATACTATAGTAGTAGGAACTGTTTTATTCAGTCTTACTAAGTAGCTGAAATACACATACCATCTTGACAGTAAAAAGCACAAAAATAATTTTTTTTCTTGAGGCTGGCATTAGAGATCCACGTATCTATGCCAGCTCAATGCCTAGTAGATCACATGAGGAAAACACTTAACTCCTTCCTCAATCCTGCTATTTCAACCACACCCATCCAAATGGACAAGCAGGTCTGACTGGGCATCTTTAGTTCAGTAATGAGAAAATGAGGGAAATCTTTCTCCTAATATTACCATTGGTATGAGCCATTTATAGCCAAGCTTTAAAGTATTCAAAGAAGCAGTCAAAATAAGAAACGCAGCAGATAAACAGTATGTTCTGCAGAGTCTAGTTTAAATCAAGACTGAAGCCACAGTTTCAGTAACTTTTCCATTAAACACTTGGCTCTATACACAGGTGTCAGGTACTGGTTTTCTGGATATGAGTCTGGATCACAGAATCATAGAATCCCAGAATAGTTTGGGTTGGAAGTGACCTTAAAGATCATCTCATTCCAACCCCTCTGGGCAGGAGCACCTTCGATTAAACAAGGTTGCTCCAAGTCCCTATCCAGCCTGACCTTGAACGCTTCCAGGGGTGGGGCACCCACAGCTTCTCTGGGCAACCTATTCCAGTGCCTCACCAACTTCACAGTAAAGAATTCCTTCCTAATATTTAATCTAAACTTCCTTTCCACAGAAGAATGTTTGGTTTCCTTACAGAACAAACCATTTCACTTCCTCTTGCCTTCTCTTGTCTCTAAAGAAATGAGGAAAACTTAATACAGATAATTTTTGCCCCCCCCCTCCCCCTTTTTTTTTTTTCATAGCCCCTGATACAACTGATTTCAGGATTCAGCAGAGGTCTCTGTTTTGTATAAGACTACAAAAAGCAGTAGTGATGCAGGGAATCTAACTGAAACAGTGTTTGAAAGTGTCTGTCTCCTAACTGATTGGCATTTTATGCTACCAAACACAAGCAATTTTATTTTTTTTTCTCCCCTAGGGAGCTCCTTTCTATTTAAAATATTATCTGGATTAACAACTCCCCTCTGCCACACACACAGACATGTCCCCCCGTGCCTTCATGGCAGTTTTGCTCCCAGGTTTCACCTTTAAATGCTTACTTGCAGCAAAGCTTCTGAGTAACCTGTGAACCATACAGAAAGTCTCTGAAGCCCTGGGGCAAAAGGGTTAACTACAGATGACAAAGTGCAACCGCCACTGCTATAACTAACCCTTCATGCCATTTTTTCTAATAGGCTTTTGCACTTTCAAATTGCTCCATTCTCAACCTGAAAGAAACAGCTACTGATCCTGGGGCAAGAGCAAGTCAAAAATAAATGACAACTTGATTTAGCTGGGATGACCTGTCACAAACAGACTGGTGATTTGTTGCTTTCTGCAGTTGTTTAGTATACTGTAGCCCAGCCAGGTACAGTCATTTGTATGGGAATGGCTGGCAGCATTTGCTTCCGTTCTGATGAAGCACTCCAGAAAGGTTTCAGAGTGTGCAATGTGTATTTATGGCATCTTCTGCACTGCTGCAAGTGCTGGCTCTTCCACCTGGTGGGACCTCCGTGCCACAGGTTTTGAGGCATGAAGCCCCTCCTTGCTATTTCTTCATGTTGGGCATAGCAGTGCACTCCCATCTGGACGCATTTCCATCCTATTACTGGCACCTCTTAGTAAAAGGGTTTGTTCATGCCCCAGGTGCATTCAACTTGGCTCTGCTCCCCTCTTTCATCCCACACAGCCCCAGACCACAGAAACATAGAGATAACAGGACTAGATTGAACCAGCATTCAGCTTGGTGAGTCTGTTTTCTCTGTGAGAGACCAAAAGCAAATGCCTGAGGAAGAACACAGGAACAGGTTACTATATTTGATACTCTCTAATACTCTTCCAGCTTGTAGAAAACTTGCTTAAAAGTTTCAAAACTCCAGCATTCCATATTCACAGATGTGGCCTTTAGTTGAAAGATCTAAGTGTATATTTTGCGTAATTAGCCTAAGTCTTTCAATCTGTGTTAGCTTTTTTCCCTTTGTACCAATTTTCAGCAAGGAATACCACAGCCTCATTAGATGTGATTGAAAGGACACAACCACCTGCTAACATACCCATGTCTTGCCACCTATCTGTCACTCATCATTTCACCCTAATCTGGTGTAGGCTATGCATTTCTTTAACAGTCATGAATGGAGCTGGAAAAAAAAAAAAAAAAAAAAAAAAAAAAAAGGTGATTGTAAAATCCCTATATGTTTAAGTACACAAGCTTTACATTCAAAATATTTGTCATCCCAAGGCATAACATCTTTCATCATCTCAAAATTTATTAGCTAGTCATCCCATTTTCCTATCATTACTCACCATCTCAAAATTTATTGTCTAGCCATCCCATTTTCCTATTTATTTGTTTCAATGGTCTCTGGCTACACTGATCTCCACATTCATAACAGAGGTCCATACTGAAGATTAAACAGCTTTCTCTTTTATCAAAATCAAGTGAAAACTTTGAGCTTCCAGGTGGGAAACTTTGAGTTTTCAGTTGTAACTAAAATGGGTTGAACTACATTATCAAGGGACACAAACCCCATTTAGCTTTTTGACTGACCTTTATAAACTCTATTAATGTTTAATATGAAGGATGATTTTGATATGATGTTTTTCCATGTTTACATCTAAGTGAAAGGCATAAGGGAGAATGTTACATGCTCCTTTTATGTTGAATCACTCACATTTAGAAAAGACCTAGCAGTTCATGGACACTCCACAAGGTTGATTCATCATCTGTGGTAACCAGGCTTTTAAATTAAAGGCCTTGATTGTCTAGTGTTAACCATGATGAAACCATGTTTATATCATTAACTAGAGACCTCCCAGGTGCAATTTCTTTACTTTCTTGTTGGGTGCAAAAATGCCCCCAAGCCCAAGTTTCTTGCTTCAATTATTTTCCACAGACATTTACAAATATATGGAAGAAGTGTAATAGGTAAGCATGGCTTAGACATGAGGGCTTGTAGTATATCTAAATGCTATATAATTTTCTTAAATTATAAAACATCTGCATCAGGGACAGGTTTTAACTCCCCTTTAGTATAATTCCAGGTGCGCTGCACCTTTAACACATGACTACAGCTTCTATTCATTATCATGCTGCAAATAATAATTTGTAAAAATAGTAAACAATATATTTAAAGGCAGGAGACAAATATAACCAACCATTGCAGAATTGTGCAATGCCAAAATGGCATTAGGAATCAGTCATCTGAAAAATAAATCTGTTTGAAGAGATCATATTATTATGCTGTGACTTTACTGATTGGAAATTCTATAGGCCAGAAATATAATTTTGTCCAAGCCACCAATAATAATTAGTGATATAGAAGTCTAATTATTTGTTACTTTTTCCTTCAGAAATTCCATTTCAATCATTCAGAAGGTCTTTGTTTATTTATTGCTAACTAGCGTAAAAACCCCAATTTATACCATGAAATTAAAAAGTGGTTTTAGTAGGAGCTGCCTTCATGCTGCAACTCATATCAAGGAGGGGAAAAGAAAGAAGGAACATAGTGCTGCTGTTTGTTAATTAATAATAAGGCAGTCAAGCATTGCAGAACACTAAACCCACTCCACTACAGCTGAGATGTAAGTCTCCTTTTTTTCCTTACTATCTATATTTCAGTCATTTCTAAAAGCCCATGACTGGATTCAGGGTGGCATTGTGCAGATACAGAATTGATGCATGTCCTTGAAGAATGCCAGTCTGAATATAATCAACCAGAGAGAGAACTGAGCCAGTGAAGCAGCTTGTCCATTAACACACAACAATAAAATAAGGAAATAAATCTGTCTTCTTTCTTTTGGTCTAGGATACAAGTTAGTGGAACCCATGCCTTCCACCTGTGCAAAAATTTGAATTCTGTTTTTTTTGACTCATGTAATTCTTGTTTCTGAAATGCTATTGTTTGTGCTAGAATTAACACTTTTTAAAGGAATCCCCAACTTTATTATTGATCTGTTGTTTTGTTCTATGACATTTATTGTAGTTATTAATATTCACTTATTCAATATTAGAAAATATTAAAAGAGTCTGAAGCCAACAATATAGCTGGCACAGTGAAGTGAGAGCAAGTCTACAGGCATTGCATAGCCTGCTTGGTTTTAGTCATCATAATGTAGAATAAGGTGACTGCTTTTCAAGATGGGAAAATTCATAACTGAGAAATTTCTCAAAATTGAGAAATGGGTTAGAAAATGTCTGTGAGCTGTCATCAAAAAGCATGCTTAAAGACAAATCATCTTTTGCCTTCTGTTCAATAAGATAATCTTGTACTAGCAACAGTGATATATATTTTAAGGTACTTCATTAGACATTTTTATTAAGATGGTTGAGAATTAGTAAAACATTTTTTTCTTCATGTTAAGAATTTTTGAAGTTTTCTGGTTGGAGATGGTGTTTCTTTGACACTGAACCTCTGTTCACACTATGGTTCACATAGGTAGATGCCCCCAAAACTTCCTTGAAATGTAATCATAAAGTATACACAAAATAGGTAAGATTTTTTGTTCTGTAGTAGGTTGGCCACTTCTGAGTAATATTCAAGGTAAAGCTTAAGTTTTGAATCTAATAGTTTTCTTTGTCATTAATTATCCATATAATCAATCACTTCACAAAAGTCATGAAGCAATTATATATGAATTCTACATCTCTCAGTTGTACCTCACTGTTCTTTAATGAACCCTAAGAATTTTGTTTAACATATTAAGAGGGGTTTTTTACTTTTTTGTTTGATTTAGTTTATTTCTCTCTTTTTCTGAAAATCCCATGCCTCTTTGCCGGGTTTCCTGAATTTTCTGACTATGTTTGGAAATTTGTATTGGTTTGATCTCATCCTTTGCAAACTTCTAAATTTTTTTCAAGGCCTTGAAATACTTTGATTTTTTAATCTTTTTTCTTTTAGTCCATGATCAGAAACAAAATTCTCTGATGAAAAATGGAAATCATCTTATTCCTGTACAGTTCTAATATAACTTTTAAGTTATATATGATTTTTTTTTTCTAAATTTTCTGGAGATCAGTTGTTATTGCAAAGGTAAAGGATCTCTCTACTTATTTGTAAGACTCTATTTTGTGGGTGTTTTTGCCCTTAAAAATTTGCACGTATCAATATCTCACACATCTTTTAAAAGAATATTTCCTAAAAAAAGCCAACAGTAAACAAAACCACCTCTCTATATGCTTTGGTTTCTCCTCACCTTAACTTTAGGTGGTCAAATAAGAACAGTTGCCATTGTTTCCGGTTTTGGTCAAATGGAAAAAAAATATCCAAAAGCTGCAGGTCCCTTAAATCTCAGGGTTGCTCAGTGAGTCTGTGGAGCATTTTTTCGTCTTCTACTGACTCTGGAAAAAATCTAACCTGGTGAAGTTCCTAATTTAGAACCTCTTAACTTGACATCTTTTTTAGACATTGCTAAAGAGGCATCACAATTCTTTGTCAGTTGTGTGACTGGTCTAAACTCACTGTTTTAATAATCTGGACACAGCTCAAGGCAGATGTGTTCCAAGGCAGATCTACAATGACTAACTTATTCCTGAGTCTGTTGGGATTGGTAATACTTGAGATATACCAACTCAGTATTGTTTTCTTCATTTTTGCTTCTGATTACCAAGCAGGTTAACTTTGTCTGTTTTCTAGAGAGCTTTCCACATTCTCATGTGGTTTATGTTTCACCTTGCACCTATGGATCTGGATATAATTTTTGAACATTCATTGCTTTTAACATTTTATGGACTACAGAAAAAAAAATTGTTTGGCAACTAACTTAACTTCATAACACATAATTGAAAGTACAGATGCTGAATATCCCAGTGCCAAATATCATTTGACTTAACCAGACAAGCAATCTGGCAAAGAATGAAGTGACATATGACCAGAGTTGTGATTTCTAAATGTTCTACCATGACTGTTGTAATTTTCTGAGACAATATGGGAGCAGAGTTTTGGGGAGGAGGGTTTTGTTCTGTCCTGTGTACATTCATATGTATTTATCTACCTTGCCATAGGTAAATGTCAACTGACTGTTGAAATTCCTGAATAAACAAAACATCATATTTCCTTTGTTCAGGAAAAAAAAAATCCACTGACCATGAATATTTTTAATCTGGTTATAAAATACTCTAACAACAATAAAAGAAATATTCTAGAATAGCATGATAATAATAGAAGAAATGAGTGTGGAAAATGGACTAATTTTAAAAAGGGACCTAATAAATGTATAATTGTATTATAAGGTGTAATTGCATTCAGTATCCAGGAACAGGATTTGTCAGCTCAGATACCTCTCTTACATCTTTATGCTCTGTTCTCCTGTTATTCACTGAATGCTTTAAATAAAGCTCTTTTTATTGGAGATCATAAGCAGGAAATTGAAGAAAGTCCACCTATTTGGACCATCTGCATATATCATAGTTTCTGGCTATATATCTTGATTTTAACATGCCTACTTCTCTGTCTTAAGCCACTTGTCATACATTTTTTGCAAATCAAACTTTATGGCAGGTATTAACTACTTGTATTCATTATGCTACCATTTTCCTGCTGCATTTTCCAGGCAGAACTCAGAATTGAAACAGATCCAAAAATGTTGTAGATTACAGGATTACTAGCAACTAATAACTGTAGTACAACTAGGGGCATGATGATTTTTGGTAGGGTTCTGTTTCAGCTGGTTTCATAAGAAAACTCTACCTAGTAAACATAGTAATCAAAAATGGATGAGGGAAACTTAGTGAAGTCCTTGAGAGAAAATGTCTGTCTTACAAAACATCTAAGAAAATTATACAAGAAATAGGATAGACATAAGGAAATATGACCAACAATAGATATTGACTAATTTGATCGACAAAATATGGAATCAAAATGTATTAAAACCAGCACTCTATATCCTACTCATTGTTTATTCAGAGTCACTTTAACTAAGACGAGTAATCAGAAAGAAGGAAACTCAGGAAAGATGTAAAAATACCACTTCTTTCTTTTTTTTTTCTTCAAGCACCTCTTGAAATGTAGGGAGGTAAATTGTAGTCAGAGAACTCCGCGGCCATAAAGTCAGTTATTTTATCACTCTGCCTCCATTATCTTGCTCTATACCTTTATGGAGATGCAAAAATGACTCTCCTATCTCTGGACATTACAAGGTTAACCTGTCTTTCACTTCAGTGGGCTCCTTAAAGTGCTATTGTCAACTCACAAGGCTGAGTCAGACGAGCTGAGTACAGGTGGCGGCTCTACAGGAGAGAATAACTGCCTTTCCCCATTCCTCTCCCATCCTCTAGTCTACAAGGAACGTAAGGAACCACAGGAACTAGCCATGGATCAGTAAATTGGCAGAGCCCAGAGATCAGTCAGTCAGTCAATCTTAACAGCAATTCATTCTTGGATTTGTGGATGCTGTGCAAAAGGATGCTTAGAAAAATCTAGGATAGGGTAGTTATTAAAGGAGATTAAAGGGTATTATCGAGTGCTTCAGCAAGTTATAATTAAAAAAAATAAAAAAGATGGAGAGAAGAAAAGAGAGAGAGAGTGAGCGAGAGGGAGAGAAGGCTAATTTTTCCAGCCAGTGAAGTTTCAAGGATGAGAAGCCTAGTTTTGCTTTGTTACTGGCTTCAATATTAATTATACAGTATTTTTGCCACTTAAGAAAAAGAATCAGCTCCTTCAATCCAAATTCCCTAGTTAATTTCTTTAAGGTAATAATGCGTAAATAAGACACAGACTCAATGTTTTTGACAATTAGTGGTGCATCAACACAGTACACTTTCTGAAAACTCAGCCTCCTCTGAAACAGAGTGCCTCATGACACACAGATATCCCAAGTATGAGTCCAGTCATCCTAAGTGGAAAAGGTAATTCAGCATTTGCTTCAGTCATGCAAAGCAGTCCTACAGGGAAATGTCTTTCTGTTCCTTTATCTGCAGACAGAACTTGGTGAATTTTATGCAGCACATCAGGATACATAACCTGATGGTCATATGTGCCCTTAAAAAATTGTCTGAGTCTATCTGTCTATATAACGACCTTTTATTTTGCAGGCTCACCCTCTTTATAGAAGCTGACCACCCTCATACTAAGATATTGAATGCCAAAAGGCATTCTTATAAAGTCAGTATTGAACACACATCACAAAATAGGCAAAATAAATGGGAGACTTTTCAAACTTTTAAGGAAATGAGTAATTTTTTAATTATTATTGTTTTATTTGATTTAAGAAACAAACTAACAAAAAGAAAACAAAACCTCCAACTAAAAAAAAACCAACCAAACAAAACTCCCTTAAAACAAACAAAAAAACCCAAACAAAACCAAAACAAAAAACAGCATCAACAAAGAAAAACAACAAAATCCCCAAAACAATACACACAAAACCAAACAAAAACACAAACAAACAAACAAACAACCCCCCAACCAAACAAAACCAAAACCAAACAAAAAAAAAAATCAAACTTTGGTCCAGATTACATTTCTTTCTTCTTGCTATTTTTACCCTGGCCAAGAAGCCAATGGCCAGATCAATGTTCTAAGGTCAACTGGAACCTGTGAGTGTTTTTTTCTTCTAGAAAAGATACATTTTTCCAAACTACATAACAAAATCCAATCTTGTAGTCTTTTTGATTCTTCATCCTGGTTCTGTCTTCAGAGGTTGTTTCAGTTTCCAAATAAGTGATGGAGCATGATGTCTTTTCAAGATTCCTGGATTAGGACCCCATTTCATCTAAAGAGGAGGGTGTTTCCATAGACATACGCATTCTCAGCAGTGCAGCAGCCCCTCATTTTTCATATGCTTTGTCCAGGAATGTCATGCAGCTGGTTAACACTTGTTGACTATGCTGAAACCTGGTAGCCATAGCTATTTCTTCCCCTTGCATTCAGACCACTTTCAAGATTCAATTAAAATCCTCTTAATATGTGCTGTATCTTTCAGTTATCAATACTCCATTGTACTGTGTTGTGCTTTTTGCTTCCTGGAGCTGTTGCTACATGGAACCTGACATAGCCAGAGCTTGTAAAGACCCTTTACGTCCTTACATTCCAGACCTGCAAGGTCACTTCATCAAACCAAAGCTCATTAAAAAGAAGGAAGAAAGGTGATCTACCATTCTGACCTCAGACATTGTAGCTGAAAAAGCCCTTTGCCATTTATATTTCAACTTTCAATGAGTATATGACTCAGTACTGGAAGGATTTGTAGCTGACACTCAATAGAAGCTGCTCTCGAATTTTGACAAATCCCGTCTTGAGCCGAGAAGAGAAACAGATATTGATCCTAAGTGTACCTAATTCATCTCTGCACTTGTAATCCCAAAAGAAAATGGCTTCTATGACCAGAGGGCGTTCAATATTTTTTCCATCTTGTAAAATAAACAGCAGTTATTTTGGTGTGTCTTCATGCGTCGGGAGCAACACTGTAAGTAAACAAAGCACTGATTTTTTTCCTCTCCTCTTTCTTGAGCAGAGGTACAAGAAATGCTGGGCCTTTTGATTAGACTAATTAAATTGTATCAAATAATTTAGACTGATGAATGTGTGGAGGCCACAGCAGCACAGCTGAGATCTGTGGCTCTGAAAGGAAGGTCCGTGCCTTTATCAGAGAGCTGTATTTCATCAGGGATTGTGTAATAAATCGCGAAGAAATTCATTTCACCCTGATGATCTATCCTCAGTAGCAGTGTAGTGGCACTAGCACTTGGGGAGTACTGAGAGTGATGATACATGGAGAGATAAAAGGCTGAGTTCTGTTGTCAATTACGTTTGTGTAAATTTGGAGAAATTAAATTGATTTTACAGGTGGTGTTAAAAATAAAGTCTGAGGTGTGTCTAGGACTTATTGTTCATTACTTATTGTTCATTTTTCAGCATATTATATCAGAACTGACTGCAAAATATTAGGTTTAGAAGTTCTATCCTGAGAGTCACTCATGACAAGAACTGAATAGCAAACAACCAAACATTCTAGCTGATGAATATTTTCAGTTCCTAAAGCACAGTCAAGTAGAAGGACCTAACACTTCATCATACTGTGTGTGAAGCCCTCCTTTGATGTGGGAGAAACAGTCTGTTTTTGGAAATAAGCAGACTAGACATTTGAACATGAGTCGCCCATCATTAGTGGAATATTGGATTTTATGGGGCAGCTGCAACTATTTCCTGACATAGCTAAGATTCACTAAATATGCCGAGTTTCTGAGAAAAGTTTTAGTTTCAATGAATCAGTCTTTTCTGACAGCAGTGTCAACACATGTTGAAAAATTTCCTATCAGTTTCAATAATCATACAAGGGAGCATCTGACTGCAAAAAATGGTGAGCAGTGAAGAGTATTTATAGACAGGTGCAATGCATTAAGTGCATCTCAGCAGGGATTTGATATTTTTAAGCAAGAGACACTTCAGATTTTTAAGGGCATCTTTGAAACAAGGGTAACATGGTCTAATCTGTGTGGCGTAATGTTGTGTATATGGATGACTGTGGAGAGTCAATGTCACATACATAAGCACACAGATTTTTCCCTTGTTCTAGATCTGGTTTATTTGGTTTTTCTTTTTTGTTTTCATAGAATCACAGAATCACTTAGAATGGAAAGGACTTACAAGATCATTGAGTCCAACCTTTGACTCCATTTCTTATGCCTGCAAAGGACTGAGCAAGCTGTTGCTTCAAAGGAGGAAGTTAGAAAGTGCTTCTCTTAATTATTGTCTTAATTGTCAAATAATTCTCTTAAGTACTGTCTTTTACTCTATTGTTTCTTAATTCGGTGCTGCTATGAGTTTGATGGTGTATAAAACTCATCTCATGATGGCTACGACTTTTTCCTTGACTCAAATCTCAATCTTCTGGTGCAACTACAAAGCCCTAATTCAAACAAGAGCTGTGAACATGCATGCCCAGCAAGACCTGACAATATGTCTGATTATGTCGAAATCAAAGGAGTCACCTCTCTTCAAGACAAAGGTGTATCTCAATAAGACTACAATCATGAGCCAAGCAAGCCATTCTGAAAGAGGTTACCTATTAGTAGCGAGATAGTAAAAGTGGAGAAGGTGGCAAGTAGGAAGCAAGATTTGTGCTCTAGTAAATGATCCAGAAGCCCTTTTCCTGAAGTAGCTGTAGAGATCTGACTCCATGGGATCCAGTGGGATTTCTGGGTCATACTAAAAGTGAGTGTGATTTTCCAGCTCGGTCTCCCACATGAAATTTCAGCTAAGAGGAAAGGAAGGAGAAGTCCTGGATGCCTATGTATAGGCAAATGAGGGTTCCTCTTCAATCACAAGTCCATACCTTCTTTCTGAAATGTCAAATGTCTTTTGAATTTTCAGGTAGCAAGGGCACCAACATTATCAACTATATTATGTCAGAACAGGAAAGGTTCATTCTGTGAATTCAGCAATATTTTGGTTCAAAAAGGAAGGATTTAGTTTTGCAGAATCATGGAATCATAATATCATAGAATGGTCTGAATTGGAAAGAACCTTAAAGATCACATAGTTCCAAGCCCCTGCCATGGGCAGTGACATCTTTCACTAGACCAGGTCGCTCCAAGCCCTGTCCAACCTGGCCTTGAACACTTTCAGGGATAGGGCAGCCACAGCTTCTCTGGGCAACCCCTTCCACTGCCTTACTGCCCTCACAGTAAAGAATTTCTTCATAATATCCAATATAAACCTAGTCTCAGTTTGAATCCATTCCTTCTTGTTCTGTTACTACATGTTCTTTCAAAAAGTCCTTCCCCATCTTGTAGTCTCTCATAATGCTTGTAGTCTCTCTTCAGGTACCAGAAGGCTGCAATTAGGTGACCCAAAGCTTTTTCTTTTCAAGATTGAACAAACCCAATTCTCTCAGCCTTTCCACATTGGCGAGTTGGTCCATCTTTCTAACCATCTTGGTGGCCTCCACTGGATCCACTCCAATGTCCAGTGTCCTTGTGGTCAGAGAGGTGCAAATAAGAGATTTATTCATTGACATGTTTGTTTGGAGGTATCTTACTGTTATGGAAAACGTCTAAAACATGGTGGATAGGGAAAGCTCTCTCTTCATAATGAAAGAAACATAAAATGTGTAGCAAATTGGATGTTTTGGGGAGAAAAAAAAGGATAAAAAATAAAAGCAACACTGGATTTTCTTTTAAAGAAAGTTCACATGTTGTGTTTTGTCCTCCATTTATCATACATTCAAATATTTTTATTCTTTTATTGCTTAGGACAAGATTGTTACTGATGATGCACAAGTAGGCAAAAAATAGGAGTTGATTTTCTGTGGATTCTTATGAGTAGCTGTCAGAAACACCCATTTACTTCCTAGCCAGAGCGACTCTGCTGAAGTTATCAAAGCTCTGCTGCAGAACAGCTTATAAATGATCTGGAATTAATACTGGACAATAAAGAATGGAAACTACTTAACCATGTTTGCAGAGGTCTGTTACAGGGGTAGAAGAATTCAGGATTAGGTGAGGCTGTAAAGATGACTGTTGGAAAACAGGCATCATAAGGACAGTGTGTAATGGCAGGGTCATTTAAGAATTCTGATCATCAGGTGAAATGATGTAAAATCTATGTCATATAGAAATAGCCATAATGCCGGCATTTATTTACTTTCTTTGCTATGACTAATTCCCTATAAAAATAAGTAAATAAAAAAATAAATAAAGCCATCTGGCAAGTTTGCAGAGCATTGAACATAAACATTAATGGCAGTGCTTTTTCACTTAGATATCACTTTTAATCTAAGGTTCTTAAAATGATCCACATTAATTAAGCCTTATGACTTTTTATTGAGGTCCATAAGAAAAGGCAGATAATACTTGCTGATGCTCCATGAATGTGAGAAAGTTAAACCAATGACACTAAGATTCTCAGGCAGTTTTAAAAAAGTGTGTTGATTCAGGTTATATTCACTCAGAGGTTTGTGTCCAAAATTCCTGTGAACAAAAAGTATCTATGAATTTCCCTCTTTTTTTTTTTCTTAAATAGCTGTTTCCAAATTTGTTATTACTTAATTTCTTTGACTACTTTCTTTATCAGATGATGATAGAAAGGGAAAGAGGACCTGCCTGAAATCCTGAACAGTTCTTAATTTTGAACACGAGCAGATTCCAATATTTGCTGTCCCACAGCTGGAAAAAAGAAAAAAAAAAAAAAAATGAAGGACGTGTCCAGGCTATCTAACCAGATACTGAGGAACACGCTCACAAAGGCCTAGATTCATTGTTCCCTAAGCAGCTGACTGGTTATAATCATACAAAATACTCTGTAATGTTAAATGCAGGAGCTTAATTTCTCTGGAGGTTAATTCAACCTTTCTCTGATCTCAGTTAACTGGTGAAGGGAGTTATCTCTCTTCATTGACTAGACAGGGAGCTGAAGGCAACTATATTCCAACTTAAAAGCCCTCAGATGCTTCACAAATTAGCAGGATTAATCCAAGTCTAACTCTTTATGTGTGGCGGACTCCTTCACTTAACATTTCCATTAGCCTATCAGCTTGAGAGTTTTTAATTGCAAACAACTTCGGTGATGGTCAAAATAAGAGTTTTCTTTTTAGAAGCTCAGTTAGATTGTGAAGATTTTATCTAGAAAGATGATAGTAGCTTTAAAAATCCAAGATGTTTCCTTGTTCCTCTGTTTCCAACAGGAAATTTTATCTATTGTTGTAGAGCAAAGATTTCTCCCCATTTGTTAGTAGTGGAGACTCCCATATGAGACAATCCTGGGTCACCTCAGCTCTTCAGCCCACCTCAAATAATTGTTAAGTTGTTGCACCTAAGCTGTTTATATTATAGGGTTCCCACCCCTCTCCTTCCCTTCCCCTCCCTCCCCCCTTGCCTTCCTTTCTTCCTTCCTTCCTTTTTTCCTTCACCTTTCTGTACTTTCTCTTTCTTCCTTCTCTTTCTTTCTTTGAGGTTTTGGAAAGCTGCTGACCCTTTTCCCGGAACACACTGAACACTAGATATTCCTTCTGCTTCAATACAACTTTTTTTTTACTATACTGTCCATGAACAGAATTCTCTCTTATTTTTATTAAGCACGTTGTTTGTTGACTCCTTTTCATGTACATGGGGATACACCATACTTGGATACTGTATGTAAATATGTATGGAGTGTTTTATCCTACATAGAGACTGATTAATATAAATTATATTGTTCATTATTCCTATAAATTATATTATTCATTGCTATATCTTCCAGATGAATGGAATAGTATCAAGAGTATTCTTGCCTGTAATAGGAACAATAATATGTTGTCAATAGACAGATACCTTAATAAGATGAAAAATCAGTTCAGTGACAGAAACAATAGATTTCATAGGAAACTATGTGACAGGAAAGAGGCATTGCATTGTTTGGAACACCTGTGGTTAATTATCATTGCTGAATACATTAAATTCAGTTTCCAACCTCATATATCTTCATAGACTGTTTGGCGATATTAAGCGATAAAGGCTTAATAATCAAAAGTACTGAGTTAGCAAATGTTTTCTAATTTTAATAACTTCTTGTTGTAATTACCAAGTCTTGGAGTGAAATGATTTAATTAGAAAGTAATCAAGAAGTGTCTACTCTTAATTGAAGAAATTATAAAAGATCTACATTTTTAATATATTTCGTGGGTAATAAAATTAAAGTCTATGATAATTATTTTATAAACCATGCTGATAAGAAAAGTTTGATACCAAAATGAGATATTGTGTATAGTAATTCCCATAGCTGCATTTGTCTTTGGCAGGTATAACCCAAAGCAAGGATACTTTGGACATATCCATTATCTGTCATTTCACATGGTGGTCTAGTGGTTAAGATGCGACGCTCTCACCGCCGCGATCCGGGTTCGATTCCAGGTTCAGGGATATTCCCCTGTGCAGATGGTGCTCGTCAGCCCCTAAGGCCATCCATCTAAGAGAAGGTCACTCTAAACAAACCTACGTCCTGAGGA
>JAWWLV010000100.1:65484599-65530577 GCA_035041135.1 Platyrinchus mystaceus
CCGCCGCCTGTCTCGGCCCCTAAGAGGCGGGCGGCGGGGGGAGACCCCGACCCAGGGGGAGACCCAGACACCCCGAATCCCAACAGAAGGGGGTTAAAAAAAAAAAAAAAGACAATTCTTCCATGCTGCTGTTTTGTCCTATTTTCTGGTCATCTGTCGAGGATTCAACTCAGAGGAAAACTAAGCACCCACACAGCTGCACACTCAGTCCTACCCCCTTGGTGGTTCAGGAAAGAAAACAGGAAAACTGAGAAAACTCATTGATTCAGATAAAGATACTTTAATAAGTGCAGAACAGAGGGGCATAAAACTCAGCAGCAGTGAGGTAAAGGCAGTCAATCACCACTTCTCACTACCTCTGAGCAACAGTGACCTTGGAAGACACTGACCTCTACACTTCAACTTTGAATTACAGAGTGTGGCATAGCATGGGATATACTTTTGGTCAATTCAGGTCAACTGTCGTGCCTGTTTACCCCTCCAAGTTCTTGTCCATCCCTAAACTACTTCCTGCGGGTGGGGCAGAAGACAAATCAGCCTTGATGTGCAAGCACTGTTCATCAATACACAAATCATTAGTGGGTTATCAACACATTCACAACACATCATCATAGGGACCCCTATGAAGAAAATTAAGTTCCATTCCTGCTAGACTCAGTACCATTGTAAGTTCTGGTGTTAGAATAGTGACTCATTTTGACTACGCATGCAGTGAGTCAAAAGCTGATAGATGTACTCTGGGGGTGAATCAGTGTTTGAAATAGGTCTTGCATCTTTTAAATATCATATTAAATCAAGGATCATAGTGGGATCAAGATTTACTGTAACCATTCAGACACCTTAGAGCCAGTAAGAGTTCTAATGACCTTCATCTTTGCTATGCAATCTTTTCTATCAATTTTCTTCTAAATTTTTTTCCCTAATAGTTTCTCACTGAAGACTCAACAAGATTTTTGGAGTTCAAATACTTGTGGATATTAAAATCTTTTCTAGATTTCACAAAATCACAGAATCAACCAGGATGGAAACGATCTCTGAGATCATCAAGTCCAACCTATGAACAAGCACCATCTTGTCAACTACACCATGGCACTGAGTGCCACATCCAGTCTTTCCTTAAACATTTCCAAGGATGATGACTCTTCCACTTCCCTGGGCAGCCCATTCCAATGCCCAATCGCCCTTTCTGTGAAGAACTTCTTCCTAATGTCTAACCTGGTGCAGCTTGAGACTGAGTCCTTGTCCTATTGCCAGTTGCTTGGGAGAAGAGACAGATACCCACCTGGCTACAACCTCCCTTCTGGGAGCTGCAGAGAGTGATAGGGTTATTTGAGACAGATTCTCAACAAGATGTTGAGAAGCTCGATCTAAGTTGGTTTAGCTTTGAGCAGGGATGTGGGGCAAGGGGCCATCAGAGGTTCCTCCCAGCAGATACCACATAGTTCTCTGCAGTTCCACACCAGTCTGCTCCTACCAGTGCCGGAAATCCTATACACAGCTACCACAGTTTCATCCACATGATTTTGTGCATCCCTGACTCAATGAATGAACGTTCTATCTGTGTTGATGTTCTCACTGCCATCTCAATTTTGTGGCTGATCCAGTGGCACTTACTATTGGAAAACAAAGGCAAAGAGAAAGTGATATAAATTTTAAAGATGCAAGATTTTTGCTGTTGCATTGAACAATAGCAGTAAGGCTGTCTTCAGAGGTGGATTTTGGGAAGTCTTAACACCTACTGAATTTGTCTCATGGAGTCTTACCTTCCGAGGCTGCCATCTAAGGTACCAGTAAGGGAAAATATTAAACTGCATCTTAAGTCTGTGCAACTTCTCTGTACTTCAAATTTACATATGTGCTTAAGTATGCTGTTAAAACCTAGAGAAGGAAATCTGGAAGAATTTTTCATCATAGATTTTTTTGTAATAGATATCTTAGGGATTTTTACATTTGATGAAATAGTAAATTTAAGGCACCAGAAAGACACTCTATTCAAATTACTTTGGTATCACAAACAAATGTAGAACTTCTTCAAGGGCAGATTAATATCTTTCAGGCAGCAATGATATGCAACAGCATGCTTTTCAAGACAGCTTATTTAGTTTCCTTGTGTCTTTAATGGTTTCCATGATTATTTAATTTTAAATTTTGAAAGTTTACTTAGAGGTTTACTGCTTAAAATTAAAAGATGGGACGGGCATTCAGTTCAACTGTCTTTGTCATTCTGGAGATTTAACATCTAGTGCACATCAGGCCTCTAGACTGTGTGGTCAGTTGATGACTGAGATGCACATTTTGAGAGATAACTTGTTTTATCAGTTTCAAGCATCTGCTTAAGGGTGGGATGAATTTACTATTTCCTTTCCACTTCTAAAATAATATTGATTTCTTGTTTGAAGAATGAATTATATGTTAAAAATGTCATCTGTTCGTTGAGATATTTTTACTCCAAACCATAAACAACTCAAGTCTGTAGCGTTATTTTCATTACTACAGGCACTATTGTTGGGGTAACACATACTCTAATTCTCTTCTAGTCTGTCCCCAGCTTGAAGATGTTCTTGCAATCACATGAATACCGTGATGCCCTGGTTCTTCTCACAAAGAAAAAACATGCTGTGATATGTCTTGTTTGTTTTTTTCCTATGAGGAATAATGGATTATTATAACAACATAATTCATTTAGATGCATTTATTAACTGAAATATATTGTTTGACTGAGGCAGTTTTAACTTTATTATTTAGTCATTATTAGGCACATGAAAAAGATTAAAAAGACTTCTGTGTAGATTATGCTTTTCCTCACACAATATAGAAGTTTAAGTTACCTAGGATCTCCATTGTTAATGAACTTTTCTTTTTGAAACAGGTTTTTTTTTTTTTTTTTTTAGATAAAGGTCCATTCCAAGGAAGCATGTGGCAAATATAAAGTTTAAAAAAAATGGCTGTCATACCTCAAGAAATGATGCCAATGTTTCAATTTGTTTTATGAGTTTTCACTGAAAAATAAACCACTCATATTAAAATTAGTGATGTCAAACTTCATGATAATCATAAATGAAATTTAAATCTATCATAAGATGTTGAAGATTCAGACACATATAGTTGATTATCTTGTTTACCCTAAGTTATTTGTTCTGATTTGAACTAGAGTTTATAGAAGTGAGGGGTTTTTGTGTTTGCTAGGTTGATTTTTATCCTCTGCCATTTTATTACTTTTGAAATCAGGACACATTATCCCCTCCACAGAGTTAGGCTGAATTGGTAAAATGTATGTTTGAAATACATTTAAACAGTTATGGGTTTATTCTAGTTCTTTTCTTCAACGCTGCTTGAATATTTTAATTTCCCCTGACAACTAAAGTATATATTCATTATTGAAGGCTGATAATTTTTTGCCTTAATATTTATCTCTTTCATTTTGTATATATTGTCCTCTTGCTAATGAGTCTTAAGCCACTTCAAGAATATTGGCTATTCGGTGTCCAAAATAATTTTGCTATGTCTATAATTGTTTTTGGCTTCCATTTCTTATTAGTTGCTCTTCTTTCCTTACTGATTTTTTTGTTACAATTTTTTTATTCATTATAGCCTAACAACATTTTATTCAAGTTTAGTTTTTGCTTGTGGCAGAAATTCTCAGTAGTTTTCCTATGTTGGAAAAAGAAAATATACAGACCTTCTTTATATTCATGTTCTGGATCTGTTCCACCCAGCTGACTTTTCTGCCTAATTTCCTTTTGTCCTTTATTACTGAAAACCTTAGTTACAGACCTACTTTCATCCTTTCATTTAATTTGAATAGAATCAACTTAAAATCATTCTATCCAGGGTTAATTTTCATGCCTGGCTTATCTTCTTGACCTATCACTACCAAATCTTCCAATGGGATCAGAAATCTTTTAACTCTGGCATGTGACAAACCTGTGGGTAGCAAGGACTCATATGCTATTGCAGTGAAATTATTCCGAAGAAGAGGTATGGCCAGTACAATTTTGATTTTCCATGGTACTTTGAATGTCTCTACAAGTATAAAAAAAGAATAAGCTGCTCTAACTGGGGATTAGTGTGGGAGAAGGCTAATTGGTCTTTCACCTTATTTTTGCTGTCATTCCTTCAGGGATTAGTTTAAGCCTCAGTGTATGTTTCATCAGGGAATCACGAAGATTATACTTTGTCTCTCTGTCTATCATTCAGATACTTTCTCTAATATTGACTAGATTTTTATAAGTCTCACAACTCATCATGCAGCGCCTTTTAGTCAAAATAGGTATATATTTTATGGTACCAAGGGCTGTTCTTAGGGTAATAGAATGAAAGGTGTGAGACAATAACATGATTGCTAAATCTTTATTAAGTTTCCTTTTATCCATGCCAAGTCTCATCTTACCTATGGGGTTTTGGCATCTTTAAATTAAGAAGGTGCTAATGAGGTGTCTACGAGTCTGACCTCAGACACATAAAGCATTTTGGGTAGAACTGAGATTGCCTACTATAAAGTAATATAACCCAAAGTCATGACCTGGTCCTTTAAAATAAAGTTCCCATCAATGACGAAATAGAGCTGCTACAGGATAATGTCAGTTACTCAGCAAAATTTAAATGAGGCAGAGAGACCAACACTTTTTCTTCGAGTTCCAGCTAGGAATCTTCACAAATATTGTAAAATTGACTATCATTGTTATACCTGAATGCTTAATTATTCATAGAATTTCCTGTTAGCCCAAAGGCCATGAGAAATCATTGTATTAATTTAGGATGGGACTCATCTCATGCAACTAAAACTGTAAAAGAGTACAAGATCTGCAACTGGAATAACAGCACTTTCAATTCGGTACAATAAATAGGCATTTTTAGGGAAAAATTCCTTGACCCTGCTTAGAAGTACTCCTTAGGGTGAGCTGAGTTATGCCCTTGAAATGCCAGCTCTGGTTTTGACTAGAAGATAGACTACAGGTAAGACTAACTGTTGATAACTATGTTTGTTCAGAAAACATGTAGCTACAACTTCCTTATACAATCATCAGAAATGAGTACCTTTGGCCAAAGAAGTCTGAAGAAAGCAGAGTGAATAGCCATGTCAAAGTGTTAGGTTTTTTTCACCAAATATGCAGAAAACTCTTTTTACATAGCCACCTTAGACAAAACACACAATTTCTGGTTGATATTAAAATAAGTTAATTGTGTTTTAATTTTTATCTGCACTTCAGGTAAAGACATTACTTCTATGAAGAAATTCCAGCTTTATTTCTGTGATCATACAGTACAAGGAAACAGAAACTTTATTTCCTTATTTGAAAGTGCCAGATGATGAAAAACCTACTGTAGGTCTTGACCAAGCATTCTACTGTTTTCTATCAGTTTTGCTAAAAATGGATATTTCTTTGCGGAATCAGTTTGCCAAGTTTCAATCCCTAACCACTGGATCTTTTCAAGTTTTTCCTTCTAAGACTGGAGAAACTTCTATTATCACATTTTTATTCTTTCAGTGGATATTTATAGACCATGTCTAGTTATGCCTTTATCTTCCTTTTGAAAAATTAAATAGAGCATGCAGTACTTCATTGCACAGTGTTTTCAAACCTGTAATAATTCCTATGAAACTTTTCTGAACTCTTTCCAATCTTTTTCAATATCTTTTCCCAGCTGTGGGTACAAAGACTGGACAGTTTTCCTGTAATGGTCATATCAATACCAAGAACAAACTAATAAAAGGATTCCTTTCTCCCATCTGATACATTGTCATTTATGAGTTTAAGAATCATATTGGTCCTCTGCAACATAGCGTCTCATTGGATCCCATATTCTGCTGATGAGCTATGACTGATTCTCATTTTCCCTTTCAAGTCTTTTACAAGATCACAGTTCTCAAGATAGAATTTTCCATCCAGTAAATGAAACTTTGATTTTCTAATCTTGGGACAGAAATGCAGCGAGTGAGGTCAGTGTAACATTGTTCTAAGCCATTTTGTGCTAGATTAGGATCTGAGCAAGGATTTTATTTCAAGAACTTGCTATATGAACGTGATGAAGTCCTTTGCTTAATTTTACATCAGGAATGAAAGATAACCTAATGTGGTCCTAAAATCATTCCTCCTGAACATTTAAACTATATGTTCATCTTTTATAATCAGGAGCCATCCATGATGATCTTGGAAAGCGCTTCAATTCTGACCATGCTCATCCTATTTCCTTATTTCACTTCGTTCTCCTCTGAAGGGTGCTTTTGACCTTCATATTTACTAAAATCTTTGAAAGCAGAGACCCTTTCTTCAACAATAACACATTTTCCTACTCCTCATTTCCTTTCATCTTCTTTGCTTTTCCAATTTGTCTATTTTAAAAAAGTTAAGAAAAATAATAATAATAATTAAAAAAAAACCAAAAAAACCCCAAAGAAAAATAAAAATTAAAAAAAAAACCAAAAAACCAAACCAAAACAAAAGAAAACAAAAAAAACCCCAACAAAACAAAACCCACAAACCAAAACAAACCAAAACAAATCAACAAAGACCTACTGTGTAATTTCCAGGAATGTTCCACTCCACAAATAAGCATCACACTCAGGGTAAGATTGGTGTGATTGTAAATTGGATGGGGAAGGATAAGCCCTGACTCCTGGGAGGAGTAGTTCACGTGGTTTCAATCTTTTGGATGCAACCAAAGATTCAGTGTTATATATCCATGCAGAGTTGCATGGTGTCTCTCAAGCTTCAATATCTTAATGATGATACCTTCCCATTTCACCACTTGATTGCAGGGATAAATCATTTAGGAGATAGTGACTAAGAATTCATAGTCATCTGGACCAGTACCTGTGAGTACTGGGCTTTCCTTGTGCAGCTGCTTTAACAGATTTACAGCTTTCTGAAAATGATTTTCCTCCATTTTGAATAGAGAGCACTTGAAGGAGAGGTTTCCAGAGATGTGGATGCTAATTCTCATCTTATTGTCAGCTACTTAATGTTATCAGGTGTACTAGGTGAATCTTAATAAAGGAACAATGAAGACAGCATGTTTCTTCTTTCTTTTATTATTGCTCCATTGGACTTTCAGTGCATTGCATTTATATTTCTTTTCTTCTGCAGCCCATGAACAAGCAATTGTCATCCAGAACCAAGAACATCAAGATGATATTTTCCTATCAACTCCTGGAAAAGATGGCCTTACCCCTTCATGAAAGTTTTTCTCTTGTCACAGAGAAATCCCACTCTTTCCCTTAACCTGTTACTGATGCTCAGGAAGTCCTCATCTGGGGTAGATGAACAGTGGCAGTCAAACTTGGTGGGTATATAATAGTTTTCCAAGTATAAAATGATGTTAAGTTGCTCTAAGAGGCAAAATGGGTTCTCAAATAGCTAGGACCTTTAAAACAATGTTTAGCACTCAGTGCATGCCTTCAGAAAGTACAAATTGACTGGGAAAAAAGAGTTTGTAATCTATCTTTTGAATAATCTGTTAAAGCAACATAATATGCACCGTTTGTGACCATTTGTTACTAATATTTAAGACTGTTAAGATGTCCCCATAACTAGCTGATGTGATCTGCTATAGAATCATAGAAACATTTAGGCTGGAAGAGACCTCTGAGATCATCAAGTCCAACCAATAACGCAGCACCGTCATGTCCACCACTAAACCATGTCTCAAGTGCCGCATCTACACATCATTTAGATTGGTGACTCTACCACTTCTCTGGGCAGTCTGTTCCAGTGCTTGACAATATTTTAGGTGAGGAAATCTTTCCTAATTCAATCTAATACTTCCCTGGTGCAACTTCAACCCATTCCCCTTGTCTTATCAATTGTTACTTGGGAGAGGAGACTGACAGACACAAAATCACTGTGTATTAACTGCAGCCCATTCAAAAGACATTTCTCCTAGTGCTGTGTACATTTCTTTTGACTATCTTATCTACAGAAGACTGTCCTGTGAGACCATTTCTGCAACTTCAGGAACAATTTATACTGTCTGTGGGTTTTTCACGTGCAGCTCCTGTAGAGCTGACCAGGCTATCAGACTTGAGCAGATACCAAGCCATGGTAGACAAGGAGAGTTAGAGAATAGCTCAGGAGAGGGATTTAAGGTTGTGTTTGGAGAAGAAGTTGACAACCATGGAGGTCTTGGGATGTGATATCCCACAGGATCCAGTGTACCCCTGTACTCTGGCACTGCCAGACTGGGCTCAGTTCCAGCATGAAGATGATGGCAAAGGCAGGGAAGCTCAGCAGGCAAATCTTATGGGTACAGACAGTCCTTGGGTCTTTTCTGCCTGTAAATATTTGCGTCATGCCTGATGACACAGCAAGCACACTAGAAAGGGGAAAGAAAGTAACACAAACATTGAGTATTCTCAGGGACCTGGAAAAGTGTTCCTGAGGGGTTTCTGTATAAGAACTTGCTTTGTCCCTCCTCTTACTGTATGACAGGCAGGGCTGGAGATGTGGGAAGAACGTTTGGTGTCTCTGGAGAGGAAGGAGACATTGAAGGGGTATGTTTGAGAGGAGGCACAGATGTGTTTGATCTAGGCATCTGTGGGAGGGGCAGGAGATGAGAGAGGTTGGGGACAGTCATCATATACTGGAGGTCAGTGTCTCCTCACGGCTTGGATCACTGTGCCTCACATCATGTCCTGCTCCTACCCTGATCTCCTCCCTCTACTGATTTCTGCCCCTTGCCCCCAAACAACCCAACATTCTTACCTCAAGGACTCCTTTCCTGCCTTTGTCAACTTGACGTGAATATCTGTTTAACTTTTAACAGGTTAGATCTAGAAGACGAGAGGTCTTCTTGAAAAGTTGTCCTTGATGAAGTAAATAGCATTGTTGCTGAATTCTGGGGAGCAAGGATCTCATCAGGAGTCAATATCTCATCCCAAGTTTCTCTTCAGGCACTGCCATTGACTTAACTCCCTGCCAGTTGACAGAGCCCAGTTGTTAGTGTTTATTTTTCAATGACCTCTTATATTAATCACTATGGAGGCTGTTCAACTCCTTCATCTTTAGGCACCTAGCCTCTTCACTTATTTGTTTATTTATTTATTTATTTATTTATTCTTTTATGGATTATAAGAAAAAAATACAAAAATGTGACTCATTCCATTATAGGTACATATCTGCTTTAGGATAGATTGGATCATCCTGTGGTGAAGTTATAGTATTGGCCATGGAATTTTAGCTGTTAAAGGTAAATCTGGACCTACATGGATGTCTGAGATACCATCACTGGATTCCCTTTCTCATCTGAAGGAAGGACTAACACTGTCTGCCCAGTATTAAGGTGTTATTTATGATTTCTAAGTAAAACCAACACAGGATTTTTCACCCCTAAGGTAATGACAGGGCTTTCTTTTCTCCCCAGAGATTACACTTGATCATTCAGTCTGAGTGAAAGATGGGTGTCTGTGGCCAAGTGATAAGAATAACATTTTGAAATGTGGTAAGCAATACTTACAGAAATTCATATCTAGTAACTATAATGTTTACAGTTAGGTTGTATTATTTTATATATTAGTTTTTGAATGAGACCAAATAATGCATTTGGTCTGACCCAGGTAATCACTTATCACAGAAAAGACCTCTACTGTGAGCTCTGAAGACATCATGAAGTTTAATGAAGAGATTTTTTTTAATGGTTTGACTGAACATCTTGTGTCAAGTGATGCATCATCACTTTCCCCAGCAAAGCTCTCAGCATGAACTTTGTGCCATTACCAAACTCTGCATATTGCCAGTCTGCTTTTTGAGGCTCTCATTTCCTGATATGAGGCTTCCATGTTGCCCAAAGCTTAACTGCCTGGATCTTTGCTGCACTGTGTAGCACATTCCAGCCACGTGGGCTGTCCGAATAATGCCGCATCTCTCACTCTTTTGCCTCCCACCGTGAGTCAGCTCTCACCGTCAGCTTCAGAAGAGCACACAGCACGACATTCCTTTCTGAATGCGCAGAGACTGCAGTGGTCAAGCCGAACAGTCAAAAGTCTGTGCCAGTTCTTTCCTGGCATTTGGATCGCACTGACTGCCAGGGCCTGTAAAAGAAATAATCTCACAATTGGAGACAGTTTGTGGTGGAATATGGTGATGGGATGATTGTTCAAACAGCTTTGTTTGTCTTTCAGAGCCAGAGTTCTCCACTGTCAAAGTCGTTGATTATCAGCTCAGGCAGTGTAGGAGGCTTTTTTCCCCCTTCTGAGCTACAGGACATTGAGTTCCATAATTGTTTACAGTCAAATGCCTATGCAACACTTAATTGCCTTCTGTAAGCTGCTTGGCGAGTGGAGCAAGAGCAATGGTTTGATGAGTAGAGCTAGAGTCCAAAACACTGTGGAGCTTGCAGCAATAGGATCCCTGCTGATAAGAAACAAACACGTCTGCTTCTGTGTCATTGTTTTTTTGGCTGCATCAGGCAAGTTTTGGGAAAGTTATTGTCTCCTAGCAGGCGGTGTAATGGGCAAGCACAATGTGTTAGTTCACCAGCCTTTCGTCTCCAAACCAAGCTCAGATTCTGGCTCTAGTGTCTTTTCAGAGTGACTTTAGTACATCCTCTTTTATGCTGATTTCAATGCCATAGTGACTGGTGCAGGCAGGCGTAGTTTGCTTCCGGTTGCTGCTGAGGTACCCGAAAACAACTTTAAGCTGAAAGCTGGGGCAGAGGTGTTGCAAGAGCAGAGTGTGTGAAGAGACAAGAGCCAGACTGAGTCCAACAGGCAAGTTTTGAGTATAAAACCCAATATATATACGAGGGTGAGTCCTGGCATAGCAGGTAGTTATAAATCAGGACTGAAGTGTGTTACTTCTCTAATATGATTTTCAGAATGAGCAGAATGCTTTACAGCTTGGACAGAAACAAAAGTCTTTCTTAATTACAAACAAACAAACAAAAGAATTCTCTCTCCTTTTTTTTTTTTTTTTTTTCCCCCCCACTGTAGCACAGAGCTGTGTTCAAAATTCCTGCAGGGAATGTTTTTGAAGATCAGGGGATTAGCTATGTTATCACGTACCCTGAAACCTGAATTTCTTTAAAGGATTTTTCATGCTTGCTTCTTTTGAAGAATCTTGTAATTTACAAAGAGACCAAGGAAGAAAAACAAATTAAAGAAAACCTAGGTGCAAAATAAGTCCTAAGGTACTTTTTAATGGCACGTCAATGCAGAGATGTAGTTAATATAATGATAGTATTTCTAGAGTAAAAGATATTTAAAGATATTATATCTCTTGCTGGTGCTTAGCTAGATAGTATGGCCACATTTTTAAATGTAGAGATTCTTAGCATTAAGTAATCAGGTAGTTCCATTATTTTTATAAATATAACATTATTTAGTTCCATTACTTTAAGCATATTAGTGGTTTCATTACAATGTTAACTAAATTCAAAGTAGTAATGGACGTAAGTAATGCAAGATATTATGTCTTTTCAGGAACCAAATTTTACCATTCTCTTGCTCATTGTACAAAAATCTAATCTTACATGGCTTGGGTAAATCAATAATTCAGTTAGTAAAAGTTAAAAATAAAAACTAAAAGATTGCTATAGATTTTTAGAAAATACTATTTTCCTCCGTTTATTTTTTGCAGAGGACATATTATTTAAGATTTTTTCAATTTATTTTCTATAACTGAAAACAGAAAGTATGAACTTTCATATATATTTGATATTATAAATCAAGTGTTTGACTTTGTTAGGTAATGGTAAAGAATTTTGAAGGACATAAAGATACTAAGAAAAAGCAAATACATTAAAATACCAACAGCTTTTTTGAGGGGTCTGGATTGCAAAATGAAAAATCACATGCTCCTTGAACTCCTTACAGGCTTGGTGACATGACCACTTCCCTGGGAAGCCTGTTCCAGTGACTGACCACTCTCTCAGTGAAGAACCTTTTTCTAATGTCCAATATGAACTTCCCCTGGTGCACCTTCATTCCATTTCCATGTCCAGTCGCTGGTCACGAGACAGAGGAGATCAACACCTCTCCTTCCACTGCCTTCCTTTAGGAATCATATGGAGCAGGAAGGTGGACTCAGTGATCCTTATGGGTCCCTTAAAACTTGAGATATTCTATGACTCTGCTTTATTTTCCAAAGCTTTTCAAAAAAGGCCATTTTTCTTTTCTATTTACCAGTTTCAGCTTGTTACTTCAATTCTCCTATGGACTCCTACTAGGGAAACCTTTATATCCAAAAGAACCTGTTTCAACCACCAGCAGTTTCCCACACTGATGGAGAATTTGGAACATCTTTTATTGTACAATGAAACGTGTTGATTTTATTTTTGTTAATTTTTCACTGTTTGGGAATTATGAATTTCCAGTGATGGGGGAAAGTAATTTGAGAACTCACAACAAAATTATTCCGGCTTTTCTTTTGGCTCCTTAATGTTTCAATCCATCCATTCTAGCGATTATCTTACCAAAGCAGTGTCTCAGAATGCAGAGGCAAAGGTTGTGTTGGTCAAATACATATTACACATTCTTGTGTAATACAGTGTTGTGTACACAACACTTGTTGAAGAAAACAAACAAAAAATCACAACCTTCTTTTGGCAGCTTCTATCATTCTGGATGATATAAGTTATAAATAAGTGCTGAATTAAGTTCTGAAAAGGAATGAAAATTACTAGGAGCAAAAATCCTTTGCCTGAATAAGGATGCCTAATGTCCTTTAATCCATTTTCTAACAGTAGCTGAATGAGGGTGGGATAATTTAGGATATCTAATGCCAGAGATCAGTGTTTGGGCAACTGAATCACAGTCCTATGATCCGTGACTTTGAAGTGACTTAGGCACCAAATGTGTGTGTTGAAATCAAAGGGAACAAAGCACTGCAACGGTTTTAAAGATTAGGCTAAGAAGCCTACATTTAATAATTTTCACTAATATTTAAGCCATATATTTGTAAGTTATATAAACACAATGAAAATCAATTTTGTCACAATAAAAACTAAACGCCCCCTTCTTTCTCCCAGTGAACAAAACTGGAATGTCTACATCTACATTACATAGACTTTTTTTCCTTCTTTTTGTTTTTAATATGGGATATATCTTTTTGTAGACCACAGAAAATAGTATGTGAGTTAATTTTTTATCTACTTAAACATTGTGAGCTGCAAGTCATTATTGTAGTGATTTATGGCAGCTACTCGGTTGCCAACCTTAACACAGTATTTTTCTTATTACTTAATTGTTCTTGTAGGGCTTCAGCTATTAGTTTCTTAGTTCTGAAAATAGCAAACAGGATGCTTGGCTAATTAGTTCAGAGTCTGTCTAATGGGGACTATTAAAAATGCAAATAAGAAGTGATCAAATAGTGCAAAGTTTTGTCCTGACAGAGTATACTGATAAGTTTCTGCCAAAATAAATACATAAAACGATGGAAGAGAATCAGGTTTTATGTGGCACCCTTAACACTAAAGGGGATAGCACACAGATAACACGAATGAAAGCCAAATACCTCCTGACATTTAAATTTGGATATAGCTATAAAAATATACCTTGGGGTGAAGAGGCGGTTGATGAATCCTGCGCTGACTTTACAGTAAAAGATAAACAGTAAGTCAGTGTTTCTCTGTCTGTCTTCTGAGCTGGATCATAAAACATCAAAAGGATGAGCTGGGAAAACCTCACATTTTTTATCATTTCATTATATAAACATGCACATGCATGTAAGCAAGAAAACAAACAAGATGTTATGAGGGAGCAATAGTCAAACATTCACAATTTAACCTATTTTTTAATTCTTATTAAGATGAAAACTATTGTAGGAACTCTTTGTAAGATGTCTCACACATTTTTAGGATGCTCTTTGAATTTAAAAGAAGGTTGAAAAAGCTGGTGTAAATGACTAACAAATGGACTTATAACTGTCATGATGCACTGAATATACTTTTATTCAGTGTCTTAGGAAACTAATAGAAAGGAGCAGAAGTTAACTGGATGGGAGTAAAATCTTATTTCAATTCAAATTAACAAATATTAATAAATTTATTCACCTTAGACAAGGTAACAGACAGGTGGACCTTTGTGAACTGAAATGTGTTAATCAATGTAGACAATGAATATGCTATAATTTATACATTATGAATTGCCTGGAGAAGAAATGGTACCTGTCAGATGTCCTGCAAGGAGATTTCATGGCTATAAGCTTAAGGGTTATTTTTCCCTAAAGTGAAAATATTTCTAAGTAAGAAGCCAGTCACTGCAGAAGGAGTTAAAGAATCTAGCAGTGGAAAATTCTCAACTGCACTAGGACTGGCCTGGAAGAAATAATCGAAGAGATAGAGCTGCTAATGGATAAATAGAATGGACCTCTGCAGTAATTTGGGACTATTCCTTTGCTTTGGTGAGCTTTATCTCACCTTTTGTGACAACTTTGTTGGCATCTTCATGCTCTTATTCCATTACTAAGATGCCTTTTTATTGACCCCCCATGCTATTTTTAGGAAATAAATTTTGACATCTTTCCCTTCTTTTCCTTTCTTCTCTGCTTCACATAAATCCCAGTTTAATGTTTTGCTGCACAGTAGTCCTTTATTTGTTCCCTAATATTGTTCCCACTGATAGGACAGTGTTATTGATTTTCTCTTCCCATTGCTACAGCAGGATTGTCATTTACATGACTGTCATACGCCGAAACCTCAGGGCCAAATTCCTGCCCATTAGCAAGCTGCCTTGCCCTATTTAAAAGAGGCGTTTGGTGTCCTGTCTGTCTTCCAAATAGGCCTCTTGCTGGCTGTAGCTCCTGTTGGAAGTGTCTCTCTCTCTGTGCTGATTAGAGTCTAGACTGAGCATTTGCTAAGGAGGTCCAAGACAAACTTCTTTATGCACAGGGTAAGTCATGCATAAGATTGGATCCCAAAGGCAGCAGTACAATCAGCAATGGTTTATATACAAGTTAAACAAACACTCAGAGGGGAAAAGTCTTTACGGGGTATAAACATGAGCAGATAACTAGGCTCATGACCTCCTTTCCTTGTAAAATGTTGCTCTTCAGCTGCGGTCATGAGCTAAGTGACTTTGCCTTCAAGACTTTTTCCTGAGCATTAGTCCCTCTGGATTATTTTGGTAATTTCTGTTGAAACAAAATGAACAGGATCTGGTGGATTTGGGAGGAAGGGTCTGTAGTGAGCAAGCTGTTCCCTCCGAAGATCGCAAAAGCTTTTCTGACTCCAAAAAGGCATATGGTGGTGGCTTTAACAGGGGACATGACCTGCCTTCACTTAACGTTGTTCAGCATGCCACCATCTCTCTCAATTTGGCTTGTTAAAATTCTGTTTACATTTCTTTATGTATACACACATATATAAAGAAATGTGCTGAATAATTTGGTGGTAAAGTAACTAACACACTTCAGAAAAGAATCAGTTCAGAATAACCAGAAAAGAAACCCAAAACCTCAGTGGCCACATATCCTGTCTTCTGGGTGAGAAGCTTTTGCTTTTTTTTGGTTTTAATCTCAAGCTGCAGTGGGGAGCTGAGAGAACTTCCGTGAGAAAAGTTTCCTGGGCACTGCCGTATCTTCACGAAAAGTTTCAGTTTTGATGATTCATCATTTTCACACACACACAAAAACACATTGTGTTGAAAGATTTCTGACCAGCCCTAGTAATGAATCCATCTGCTGCAGTCAGCGAACACAATTACGAGACAAATCACCCATCTTCAACGGTAAAACTGAGAATAAAACCCCTTTTTTCTTCTTCTTAAAAAAAAAAAAAAAGAAAAAAGAAAGAAAAAAAAGAGAGAGAAAGAAAAGCACAGACTGTTATCTTTTTATCTTAAGGAGCTTTTTACTATTCTCCATTAGCAGATAACTTATTCTACTCTCTCCTAGGCATGGCCCAACTGCAAGAGAGAGACATGAGCTTATACCCACACACTGATGCACACAGAGAAAAAGAGAGAGGGAATCTGTGTATGTCCTTTGCCTGCTTTGTGATCATTAAAAATCTGATAACACTTCTGTTCAAGAATGAAGGTTAGACCCCACCTGCTAGTCATTCTACCCAGGAATCTGCTAAACACTGTCTTCTTTATTGTCTGCAGTATGGCTAGGTAGCTGTTATATACCTGCTGTGCTCTGCACAAGAGATGGCTGCATATGAATGGGCAGAGAATTGCTCTTCCTTTGTGCCTGGTCTACCTTACAATGCATCAGTGTGAAAGCCCATTGCTTCTGAAAATGATAAGAAAGTAAAGAATGTTATTGAAAGATCAAACCTGCGGCCAGATTTCGCCTGAAGACTAAACTGCTTTATGAGCAAAACACTGAGGTTCAGGTAATCGATGTTCAATGTCCATTTCTACTTCAGATTTCTTTCAGCCCACTGGGGACACCATTTAATTTAGCTGTTTGCTGTAAAACAAAGATTGTGCTCATTCTGCCTCTACCCTCCAGCCTCTCCCTGGTCTTCTTTACTTACACTGTAAGATCTTCCAGTCTGGGAATTTAATGTGTTTGTACAGCACCTCACACATGGGGACCCATCTCCCACCTGAGGCCTCTATACATCACAAAACCCACACAGGCATCTGTTTGGAAATGAGAGTTTAAATATCGAAGTTGGCATTGTTTGCACCAGCTTAGATAGAGTTAACCCATTCCAATACCCTTCTCTTTCCCTCCCAAAAATACAGATATTCCCCTGTACCACATCTGACGTTTGGGGATGTTGCAGAAACCAGGTAAAAAAAAAAAAAAAAGGAAGAGAAATAATCACAGGGCAGATACCACCTGCCTGGACTTCTCCATGGGAATGAGTGATCTGACAATTATAGACTTCAGGTGCTGTGAGGAATCATCTTTCCAAACTGCTGCCAAGGGGAAAAAAGACTAGTTCTGATCTGATATCTAGACAGTCTAAGAGTTATTTTTGTCCTTGAAGCCTAATAGTGGGTTATTGGTAATTATAGGAAAAAAAAATAACCTAGAAAAAGGGTGGGATGTCTTTTTTATTTCTTCCCCATCTATTCAGTTCTACAGAAATCTTGTGGGGTTCCTATTCCACATTTAAGGAGAATTTAGCCCTATCTTACTTCAAATCAAAATATACCTGTTCTCTGAGATACTCTCTTAATCTTTTAATTTGAATGTTTATATTATTGTCATAATTTCTCCTTAAAAATTACAGAAGCTGCTACAACAGTACCCAGAGAAACAATCCCCATTTGGCACAACAGTGCATTGCTCTTGGAGTGGCTGGGGTGATATCTGTATTGCCAAAGAAGGGAAAACCCAAAAATGTAAGCCAGAAGCAGATGGTAGAGGAAGAAGAGAAACAGAAAGGAAAGAAGGGGGGGTGGGGGAGAAGAAGTTTGTGAGGGAAAATGAAGGAAAAACTGAAGAGAAAGAATAGAGACAGGAGTAGGAGAACGTATCACAGATGTCCCACATGAACTTGGGATTCCTTAGAGAAAATTTTCTATATAATATTTCCATTTTTTAAAAAAACTTTATTTGTGGATGAGGCTGAGAGAAGCCTAGAGGAAGCTTCTTTAAGAGCCCCAAAGGCTCCTACTGGTTATTTTAGCTAACTGAGAGCGTCAGCAGACATCCATGTCCCTTGCTGGACAGGAAGGGAAAAGAGTGATCTGCCAAATGGTAAACAGCAAAAAAACAAACAAACAAACAAAAAAAAAAAGAACACCAAACTAAAAAAAAGCCAAAAAAAACCCACAAAACCCCAAACAAACAAAAAACAAACAAAACCCAACAAAACCAACCAACCAAAACCCACCAAAACCAGACCACAAAAACCCCAAACCACAAACAAAACAAAACAAAATAAACAAACCAAAAAACCCGTCACAAACCAAGCAAAAAACAAACAAAAAAACCCAAAACAAACCACAACTTCCATTCCTTTATTAGTCTCTCAGAACAGATCTCTAAAAGTTGCAGGTATCCTAAATCCGTTGGTACCTCTACAAATGAAGGGGGAGAGACAGGGAAGGGTAGGCACAGATCTGAGAAAGCAGATGTAGCCCTTCATGGGAGCACTTGTTGAAGAGTCTGCACAGACATCCTTGATCTCAGTGGGAAAGACAAACTCATTTACCTTTGCATCAGACCCTTTATACTAAGCATCTCTAAGAGAGAGTGGGAAGGGAGAAAGGGAATAATAGGACATGGAAGAGGAATGTGTAGGAAGGCTGAAGAGGATGAGTAGAAGGCTATGGAAATTGTAGGCAGAGGAGAACCTGGATTTGAAGCAGGCAGCTGAGGGCTCATGCAAGGGAGTCTGGTTTCCAGCCTGATTCAGTTTCAGAGGTGTTGTAGTTATTTGCTGAATTGCCTGATGTTGTTTTGAACTATCTGAGAAACCAGTGGCATTCAGGGCAAATTACATCTAATTTTCTGTACAAATTGCCAAACTATTGGACCCAGCAAATGTGTTTATTAAAAATCAGAGGCATAGGCATGGGTCATGTCTTTGTGGCACCAGATAATCAGAAAGAGACTAAGCCCACTAATATGGACAAATTGCATTTGATTTTTCATGCTGGAAAGGGAACCAATAAAGGCTCCTTCATTCTTGCTTTCACTGTCCTGGAGTATCTGCCCAGAAGGGGGTGCTTGCCTATTCCAGCACTACTGATTTATTTGGGGACCTCGGTCATTGAGTCACACTCATGATTAGGACTGAGTAAACATTTCTCTCAATTTGTAATACCTGATGTTTCCTAGCAATGAAGAAGTAAGTACAGACAACTGAGATCAAGCTGGAAAACTTGTGTGAATAACTCTGATTCTTGAGAAGTCTTTTCTTCCACCTTGCTGTGGCTATTCAGGAATCCTTAACGTGTTGGAGGTATTAGGACAGGTTATGAGAGAAAGGCCTGCTGGAATTTATAACGATGTTTAAGGGAGGGGATGATGCTGAAACATATGCAAAGCTGTTGAAAGCAGACCTCCTATTATCCAGCTAACCTGTCTTGTTTCTTCTGAAAAGAAATAGGAGGGAGATTTATTTGTCTATTTGTTTAGGTCCTCTAATTTTTGAATTTAAAAACTCAGCAAATCTATTATCACGAGCAAACAAACTATGACTTGTTGTTGAGCTTTGGTGAAACATTTCAATTTAAGGAGTGCACGGGGTCTGGACAGAATTTTCTCTCTCATAAAGAAGAGTACAGTATTTTAGGAGCATTCTCTGGTGGTCAATATTGGGACCAGTATTATTTTACATCTCTGTCAGGGACAAGGACAATAAGATTGAGTGTACTCTCAGCAAGTTTGCAAATCATACCAAGCAGTGTGGTTGGTTGCTGCTCGAGGGGGAAGGAAACCCAATGTAAGGACGATGTGAACCTGTTGGAGTGAGTCCAGAGTATGCCACAAAGCTATTCAGAGGGCTGAGAACCTCTACTATGGAGACAGGATGAGAGAGCTGGGACTGTACAGGCTGGAGAAGAGAAGGATCTAGGAGACCTTATATCACCTTCCAGTTCCTAAAAGGAGATACAAGAGAACTGGAGAGGGACTTTCTACAAGGGCATGGAGTCAAAGAACAAGGGATAATGGCTTTAAACTGAAAGAGAGTAGGTTTAAAATAGATAATAGGAAGAAAATCTTTACTGTGGGGATGGTGAGGAACTGACACAGGTTGCCCGAAACAGTTGTTTATGCTCCATCCCTGCATTCAAGTGCTCAAAGCCAGGCTGGAAGAGCTTTGAGCAACCTGGCCTGGTGGAAGGTATCTGTGTTCATGGAAAGCAGTTTGGAACTAAACGATCTTTAAGGTCTCTTCCAAGCCAAACCATTCTATGATTCTATGATTCTATGATTCTATGATTCTATCATTCTATCATTCTATCATTCTATTATCTCTCTTGATTTGTCAACATACGTATGGAAATTAGAGTTAGATCCGAACAGAATATTGCATAGGAAGAAAGCCCCAGTATATGGATTATGATAGCACCCAAATGTCTCTCTGTGGTAGAAACTAAATGAAATAATTAAAAAAAAAAAAAAGGTGTTCTTTTTTTTTTACATCTGAAAGGACAGTGTGAGTGACACATTTATCCCAACACTTCCTGTCCTAAATATATGGATATCCAGGTTGGAAGTGCTCAGATGCACAAAATTAATTAATTAATTGAACCTTGTTACAGACCAATACTGAAATTTTTAATTTGGTTGGACATTAATCAGTCTGCAAAGGCTTATGTTGTTTTGTTAACGCCTAGCTTAAATGGATCATCTCATCCAGTCTTGTTCAATTGAGAACTGATCTGTTCTGTGCAAGCAACTTATCACAGTGGAAGCTCCCAGTATTTTAATTTTATATTTCTAACTGTGAATTGTGTTTCTTAAGTAAAATTCATTAATTGCTAGACAATGACATTTGAAATGGAAAATGCATAAAAAAAAATTTTCATATCCAATAGGAACTGTATTTTAGGAAAATATTGAGAAGTCTTTAGGGATAATTTATGGAAAAAGTGGGGAGACATAAATAAGGTGAATCATAAGGGATTTACACATAGCTTTAATGAAGAAAAGGAAAAGAGTAGAGAATTTTTTATAAAGTTTCATCTCCACCTTGTTATAAAGGGACAAACATGCAATTGGGACTGCAATTCTCCCCTCTAGCATGGTGCCAAATAATTATATGGATCACTGTATAATTATGTATATTCAAGGTTCTCCTAAAAAGCTTGATTTATTCAGCATTGTAAAGATTATGCTTTTGATTCTAAAAGGTCTTTGTTTCAATCCCCACTTCTGTAATAGCTGCCATCTTGGCTGACATTTAAGGCTTGAACTAGATATAGTGAAGCTGAAAGTGTAAACAGTTATAGCTTGAACACAAGTTCCAGGGTTCTTTTGTTAGGGCTGAATTAAGCTCTGAGCATCTGCACACTGAGCACACAAGGAGGCCTATGGCACACACAATCTCAACAGTGCTGTGAGTCCTCTGAACACAAATTTTGCTGGAACACGGTTTAATACACTGCAGGCTTTCACACCTCCTATTGGTTTACACAAATATGAGGACAAATGTTGTTTCAGAAAATCATGAGGATTGTCATCAACTCTGTTTTTCCTTTCTTTACAGACATTGCTTGTAGGGCAAATTCATCTCCCAGATAATTTTGCCAGAACTTAAGTAACTGGTGCAATTAACTGAAATTCAAAGGTGTATAGAGGTGTGAAATTTGCCCATGATTGTGATGCAAATGATGGATAATCAATGAAACTGCTGCTTTTTCAGACATATTTATCATCTTTGCAAGTTTTTTGATCAACTTTTTAAAGCAAGAATGATCACTTACGTGCTTGTGCACTCTGATGTGATTCAAAGGCTTGAGTAGTCAGCAATTCTGTGGGGTTTGCTGGGTCTTGTGACCTGTGTGCTGAAAACACAGTAAGCACTTGTCTGTAAATGAGTAACATTTCAAAATTTGCGTCTTATGCAATTTTGAGAGTAGCAAAAAGAGGTACCTACTTAGACTTGCATAAACCCTTCTCAACCACAGAAATCAAGGTCAATATTTCTTTGTCAGCAAGTGTTCCAGTTTGAACTCCTCAGGAAAGACTGGAAACAACACCAAAGAGAATGGTTGAAAATCTATGACGAAAATGAAGATGGTTACAAAACTGGTCAATATAAACTAAAACTTTACAGAATGAAGGTTTTCAGTGAGGTTCATCTGCATCTCAATAATTTTTCTATGAGCTATTTTCACATAACAGATGGTAGAACGAACTAGGTCCAAATTTAAATGAACAAAAAACTTGAAAAAATAGTTTCCAATAATATCCAGACCTGAATTCTGAACATGTTCTTACTAAAAGTACTTTTATTCTTTAGTTTATATGAAAAATAACTTGTAAACATTTTTGTCATAGCATATTGTTCTCATTACCCATTTTGATGTCCCACAGAAGTTTGAGTACTGAAGTGACTTGCAAAAAGTTGACTTGAGGATTTTTTCTCTACTAGAGTTCATTGTGGTTCCTGTTTGAAATGTGGCTGTTCTGATGACTGAAGGTTAGAACACATGTAGATATTAGAAGAAAATACTTTGAAGAGAGAGGTGTCCCAGGAAAGTCTCCTTTGGTAGACAGTTCATATAAGGTAAATCAATAGTTCAGTGTTTCTGACATCTCTCCAGACATGAAAAAGTCTGGTTTATTCCCAGCACTTATTGATAATTTTATTAGTATGTTTGTTTGCTAAAAATACTCCACCCTCTTCTAGAAGTTCAAAAGCTTCTTTTTCTTAAATATATTATAAATTACAACATTATGTACATGAATTACAACATTACGTACATGAATGACAACATACTCTACATTGCCCATGTATCTGATGCAGGTTTTCCAAGGATCAAGGCCTGCCATACATCCTGGTAATATGCTACGAAATGTGCAGACAAACCCTAATGTTTCAGCTGTTATTGACCTGGGGCAATTTTCAGTAAATTCAGGGTCATGACATAGACGGAAGTGCTATCCCACATTTGTCCAGCTTATTTGGTTGTGAGCCTGCTCCTTGACATGGCTTTATCTTATGTTGTGTACTACTTTTCAGACCAAGGTCTGCCTTATAATTTACCATAAACTTTGCACACATATAAAATGGGAAAATTCGGGTGGCATAATTTGCCTAATGTTTCACTGGAAGGTTCTTAGATACAGCTGTGATAACAATGACATGAGAAATAACAGTGAAAATAGAAAAGAACTGGTACTTTGGATATGGTAGACTTTTGGCTTTCTGTCAAATTAAATTTCATATGTTTATAGGTAGCCTTTCTTAGCCCAAGAGTTATGCCAGAATTTTGTCTCACCTTTTCTATGATAATAATTCATTAGGTTTTACTGAATATACAGGAGTTGAATTAAATTGGCTGGTAGAAATAAATATTATTTCCACAGCATAACTACACATGTGGTTCTCAATGACAACAATATTATAACTAATGTACTAGCAAACTGTACAAGACCTAACCATGATGCTTTTTATTTTCCAGGTGTCTGAACTCAGATAGATTCATAAATCATGAGTGTTGGACTCCGGAGAGTTTCTTGGTAACTCTGTCATGTAATGATGCTTGGCAAGGTTAATTTTCTTCTTTAAAAATCCACATTTTAGATAGGAAACTCCTAGCATTCAAATTCAGGTAGTACTTATTTTGATCCTGCCTACTACGAAGAGGACTGAGGCCACATTTGGTTGGGGTTAACAGGGATCAAAACTTCACAGACTTCACTAAATATTTTGAGTTGGAAGGGACCAACAAGGATCATCACGTCCAAGTCTTCAGTGAATGTCCTGTACAGGGATTGAATTTGTGCCCTTGGTTAGAGCATGTTATTGGCACCGTGCTCTAACCAACTAAGCCTCTGTCTCAGCAACTTGACTCTCCAGAGTTTTCTGCATTTTTTCGTTAGGCTTACCGGGTGTAAGGGTTTTATGCATGCATGAGGCTTAGGAGGGGTGAGAAATACACATCAACCTATCAGTTGCATGTGTGAGTTCAATGAATAAAAGAAATCATGGGTTTCTGATGTCAACGAGCTCATTCTTCACAAGGTGAGCTCTGCATTTTTTCCCCTTTATTTCCTGTATTAACATGGACATACAGATCACACAACATATAATTTAGTGTTTTTCAATGTAGTCTAAGGGCATTGTAAGCAAGAATTCCCTCAGTCTGATGATCACAACACTCAGAGAGAATATGGCATATCCTTGTCTGAGTTTGTATGTGGTTGTTAGTAGAATATCCCTGTTGTGTGGTGTCTCCTGCCAGCATGCACTGCTGTTCATCACCATGCCTGAGCATCCTGAGGGGTCTGCAGGACAACAAATGGCCTGCATGGTCACAGACTGCAAACCAAGGAAAGTCCAGAGGTGGCAGTCTTTCAGTTATATCTCTGCAATAACTATCATCCCAACATTATATCAAGGACCCCTCTAGCCTGGTATCTGGTTTCTGAAAATGACCAGCATTAAAATGAAAAAAAAAAAAAATCTAAACAGAAAGATTGTAAAAGACAGGGCAAATACAGAATTACTGTTTTCCTCTAATAATATTTCAGTTTCTATCATTCTTCTAACTTCTCAAGTTGACTAACTTAATAGCCAGTAATGTTTTTATACTTCACAAATTTGCTCCAAACATTTTTTACTTTAGCTACCACACCATAATATAGCAGTGAATTTTGTAATTGTAATGACATGTTTTTTAACATTGTTTTCAGTTGGCTTCATAATCATCATTTTTACACTGTATGAAATAATGAATCATTGTTTACTGGTTACCTACATGAAAATGTTTACATCCTCTCTTCATCCTGTCTTTTGGTCTTTCAGCTGTCAGACAAATAACTTTTAAAATACCTATATTCACACACACGCAAATATCTTTCTCCAGAAGACTTGCCAAGGAAATACTGGCAAAGTCTGGACTTTTAACAGATAACATAGTAATTTTCAGAGAGAGATGAATTCTCTATCAATTCAGTAGGCCTGCTGTTTTTCTGAATTGGAGCAGGTTCTTTACAAGTCTGTAAAAGACAGTTTCCGTAAATGGATATTCTGAAGCTACTGTTTCTTGATCCATGTCTAAAATAATTATGATCTCACCATGCCAAAACAATTCTCTTGAATAAAAATTTCTAGTACAGAGGATATTGCAGCAGTGAAAACAGTCATACTGTTAAAATTTGTTATATAATACTAAAAAACCTTCCCTTTGCCCTTTTTCCCATTCTTATATAGTGAAGTATTGGTTAAAACTCTACAACTCAAATGGTATGTATCATCACCTCATTTTAGGACTATTTTGGATGGAAGAAACTTGGAATAAAAAAAAAAAATAGCCTTTCTCCTACCTCTCTTACTGACTTCCTTCTATTATGTCTATTCTAATTTTAATGATCATAGTAACCTCGTGAGGATGGAAGACATAGACCTGTGCTTACTCAGACTTAAGAGAAGGCTAAGGGGAGATCTGTAGACCAGGTCATCTGCAACTACTTAGTGGGAGGCTGTAGGGAAAATGAAGCCAGACTCTTCTTGGAGGTGCACAGCAGAAGGCAGAGAGGCAATGGACAAAAGAAGAAGCATGAGAAATTCTGAGTAGATGTAGGGATGAATTACAACTCCACATCTCCCAGTAAGAAATGTTCACAGAGTTACATCCTTAGAGACACCTAAAACTTCAACAAAAAATTTCTGGAATACTCTGTTTTATTGGACTTGCTTTGAGCTTAACTACTTGGGTAATTTCCAACCTCTGTGATTATATCATTTTATGATTGAGCATATCTCCCTGATGCAACTTCTGACCCCTGCTTGCTTAGCTGTAAATGAGTTACACATATTCATATGTAACAGCAGGGGGTGATAATTTCTTACAGTTGAGGAATAATAGTTCGTATAGTGCACAACAGACTGTTTCTTACCAGAAAAAAAGTGAAAGGAATCAAGATGACCCCATCTTCTCATTACATTAGGGAGAAGAAAAACATAAACATGAGTAATTAGAATTTAACACAGATTTCAAAGTCCAACAAGTAACAAAAGGATTGAGTGAAGAACAGCTTGTTTTATTCAATCAAGTGTGTTAAGACACATAGTACTGTGTCCAGTTCTGGGCTCTTCAGGACAAGAAAGATGAGGAGCTCTTGGAGTGGATCCAATGGAGAGCAACAAAGATCATTAAGGGACTGGAGCATGTCTCTTACAAGGAGAGGCTGAGAGAAGTGGGGCTGTTCAGTCTTGAGAAGAGACAGCTGAGAGGGGACATCACTAATGCCTGTAAGTCTGAAGGGAGGATGCCAAGTTGTTGGAGCCCAGCTCTTCTCAGTTGTGCTGAGCAATTGGATGAGAGGCAATGGGCAGAAACTGATGCACAGGAGGTTCCACTTTCTTTACTATTCAGTTGACCATGCACAGGAACAGATTGTCCAGAGAGGGTATGGAGTCTCCCTCACTGATGGAGGTGTTCAAGGACCCTCTGGACACAATCCTGTGCCATGTGCCCTGGGATAGCCCTGAGCAGCCAAGTTGGACCTGATAACCCACTGTTGTCCCTTCCAAATTTACCCTTTCTGGGATTCTGTGATTCATAGAGGGACAGCTTAGAGTAATGTAACATGAGTAGTCAACATGAAATCCCCTTTAATCCAAGTAGACAGATTTACAACAAGTTATCTCTTTCTGGTTTTGTTGAATCCCTGAATGCCTAATACTATAGCACTGTGAGCTGTGCTCTTGTGAGGGACAATGGTTTGGAAAGCTACTTTGTAAAAAAGAGGTGTAATGTCTAAGAGACCTGCCAGTAAAATATTGCAAAAGGCAGAGAGAGAGCACAAGGAGGGATTGTGAAAAAAATAGTTTCCAACACAGAAACAATAACGTATAGGGAGGAAGAAAAGAGAAATGAAACAGAAAATGAGTGTATTTAAATTATTATCTTAAAAGAAAAAATAGGAAAAATATAGAAACTCCTTAATGACTGCTGAAAAATACTTTCACTCAGTAGATTTGGAGATCACAGAGTGGGCTGCGTAGTCAAGGCCAGTGCATGGCCAAGAGACAGTCTGCAACATCAGGTGTTTCTGCATATGGACACCCATTTCTGTTTATAATTATATTTGTGGACATATCATTGATAATTTACCCTCTTAGGCTGAAGTTATATGATGAATTGCCATCTTTGCTTCTTGTCTTCAGATCTCTTATGTTCCGATCAACTATATGTGTGTTCAATTCAAATCAGCTACTTAAGAATAGATGGTATTACTTGCTGGTTTGCAAGATTTTGGGAGAATTTTAGTGAGAGAAGAATAATATAAACAGGATTTTTCAGCTAAAATTCTGCCCCTTCCACAGATATCTGGAGGCCAAGGCACTTGAAAAAGAAGGTACATATGTGACTTTCTTAGAAGCCTGACACATGTTCCCACCTTTTTCTGAATTTTGTCCCTCCACAGAGGTGTATATATACCACCGCTCTATATATTGCTATTACCTTCTTAATGTTTTGAATCTCAGGAACTTTTAATAAAGTCATGCAAGACTCACAGTTTAAAAGCAATAGCTGACAATTATCCACTTAGGGGGTTAGAAAACTGCCTTGAAAATGTAAAGTACACTACTAATCATATCTTTGTTATTTAATGGAGAGCTACTGTAATTTAGTTGCCACAACTGTCACGTAATGGGCCACAGTAAATTCACTTGAGAAAAGAAGACCAAAGGCAGGATATATACCACTGCAATAGCTCTGAGTGTCCTAAATTTATATTTTCCTGTAATGCTAAAGAGGTTTTTCAGCTCATTTTCCTTTCCAAAGCCTAAATTCTCCAGACTGAATAAACCATCACTTGTAAATCCACTTTGACAAACAAGGAGGCGAGTGTATGTACATGAAATATAGATTTAATAAATATTCCCCATATACAAGGAAACCGCTGATATGTGCATAGTTGCTGGTGTCCTGTCATGGACTTTTCAAAAAGTGTGATTGGTAATGTGTCATTCTTTTGGGTAAGACTCCTGACAACTGACGCTGTTACCTTATTTTGATATTGCTTTTTTCCTGATAAACTAAAGCACTCAGAGGCCCATATTCATGAGGATGGTGGTGAGACACACCTCGGAATCAAAAGATTGATTGTGAGTTACATTCAGTGCTGGAGGAAAGGTTGAAATATTTCTTATATTAACCAATCCATTTAGTAATGCCTAGTTCCAAAGTTTCCTCAGCTTATTAACTCTCAGGTCCACTTGTACCTTTCAATTATTAATGCAAGAATAAAACAATGTGGCCATTTTGGACTGCTGAAGCTCTGCCAGCTCGCTCTACGTGTCTGTCTACCTAGATCCAAGCCCAGAGCCTCAAACAGTAAACACTTTGTTAAAGAAAAGAAAATACACCTCTTTCTTCTTCCCGGACTGTAAGCAGTCAGGTAAACTATTCAATAATACAGCACCTTTATTATTCACTGTGTGATTTGTGCTTATATTATTATGCATTATTATTACACAATTAATCATGGTGATGATAGTGAGGAAGAAAGAGAGTTGAAGAAGTTCTGAATAGACCTGCTTCAAAATATTATTTGTACATTAGGAACTATTTTTATTATTACCTTATTAACATTTTTCAGTAAAAAATACCTTCAATAAATGTTTGTATTTGAAAGAATTGTAAGATGATCGAAAAATACTCTATATAATTACTTTTAGATTTCTAATTAAAATACTGAATTTTTTGACCAAATTGGGATTTTTTTTTCCAAGGTCAGGAACAGGGAGAAAAGAAGGAAATCTTTCATTCTTCATAGTAGCAAGAAAGCTCTGGCAATGTATTTCTTCTTGTAATAATCTTGCTGTCTTGTAACAGATGCAGGCAAGTTTAGTTTATGGAGCAATTTAATAAATAGGTCTGGAAACCAAATTTCTGCCATTTTCTGTGGTTTTATTTGACATAGATCAACATTACTCTTATGCACACATTCCATTATAAATGCAATCCTATCTCACTTTACTCTTTAGAAATGGCTAGCACTTTGTATGAAAGAATGCAGTTTGCTTTATTCTCATTTTATGCTAATTTTGTTCAAATGCTACCTCAAAGGCCAGTATCTGCCTGTAAACAACCTACCACATTCTGGGATTAATGTGCAATTCAGGATGCACCAGTGATTGCCTGTATATTAGAGTTGGAATATTTTAAAAACTGCCCCATTCTAATTAGTACTATGAAAGACTCTACCTGTCTTGACTCTACAGAGCAGTGATTGCAGAAGAGGTTACCATTAATGTGAGGTACAATGAGGGCTAATCAGGAACAAGTAAAACAATGTGTCACCTTACAAGAGCAATGATGATTTACCATCAGAATGCTTTTGAATTTCCCCTTTCATCACACTTTTGATGTTAAAAAAAATTATATAAAAATATTGGTTTATTAAGTAACCCAAGCACAAGCCTGTAAAATAAATCTGTTCTCTGAAAAAAAAGGGCTCTCAAGAAAAAAAAAAAAAAAAAAAAAAAAAAAAAAAAAAAAAGTCTTGCAACTCAATTTGTGCAGTATGAAGGACACTTATCTTATTCAGGAGACCATTTTTTTCCCCTCTGGAATGTAGACATTAAAGATATTACAATTTCCAATCTACTTGCAGTGTAATTGATTCTTTGATGTCCGTTTTCTCTGTTACAAACATTAAACAACTTGTCTGCAGGTCAGTGATGGTTTTTATTTTACTGGGAGGTTATATTATGTTTTTTTCTGTGTAATTGATGAAAGCTTTCCCTTATTTATTTATTTTCTTGAGACTACAGTGTATGACCTAAAATCCTATGTTCACTGTAAAAAACTGTGAATTTTGAAGACATCTGATTTGATTAGTAACTTTGCTTTCCTTATATTAGAAAGATATAGAAAATTTGTGGGAATATAGGATTAAAGACATTGAGAAACTAAACTGATCAAATTATACAAATCAATTTTTAGAAGGAAAGATTTGTCTGAGTAAATAAGAGATGATCAACAATTTATTTATTATATAAAAAATGTAAAATTAAAAGTGCTGAAATATTTCCTGTTCTGAGTAATATTAAAAACTCAGCATTTTGAAAACTCTTTTCTTCATTTAAAATATGCAGACTAAAAGGTCTTGTGTCTATCAAACTACTTAAACATTAATGTTTTGTCTTGACTTTCAGTTCTTTTCTGTAATATTTCACTTAATTTTTGAATAAAAGCAATTTCTTATCTAGAAGGAAGAAATTTTCAGTTTGGGAACATCCAAATGTGGTATTTGAAACATTTGTTTTCAAAAATCTACTTAACAAAGGAATTTCATCTGAATCCTAACTGTTCCAAGTAAAAATTAGAACCAAAAGAAGGGGAGAAAGTTTAAAAACTCATTCTTATCCTTTAGGATTGTAGAAAAAGATTGTATGATAAATAAAAGGCAATTATTATTAGAGTGTGCATTTTTTAAAGAAGATAATCTGATATTATATCTGACAAGCAAATTTAACATAAAGTGGACATAAAGTGTTATATTGATTTGATATTGAAACTATCTTCAAAGGAAGAATGGCATTTATTCTTTTCTTTCAGGTTTGTCAAACAAAGTAGATCCTGTAAAATTCAAGGGAGAAAAATAGTGTTTTGATTGATGTCAAGGAGCTGTTGTTTTGGATGGTATCAAGGACAAATTCTTGCATTGCTGGCAACTCAAGACAACAACAACAACCACCAGCACCACAAGCACAACAACAATAATAAACCACAAAAAAAAAAGTGAGACAAATTATGCTATGCCAAAGGTCCTGCTACCTGAAAGTTAGCCCTAAATAAGAATAACAGGATTATATATTTTTTGTGTTCACTGGGTTTTTATTTAGTCTCCCTGGTAGCCTGCTCTTTCATCATGGATCTTGGAAAACCATGGGTGTAGTCATTAGAAAGTACCTCTTTGATTCTCTGAAAGTCAAATCCAGTATTTTTAGAATAATCAGTTGTAAATAGTGTAACCAGCCAAGAAGAACCTATGATGATGTACTAAATTACCAAATTAATATTACAGAATTCCTTTAACAAGGTTCCACAATATGAACAAAGGAAAGTCATGCTGTTATGTGGGCTTCAAACTTAGATGCATGTGTTGCTAATGGTCCAACTCTTGTAAATATCTTACATTTGTTAGTAATATTCAAGCACAAGAAGTATTAAACACAACAATTCCTAGACTTCAACAGGTATTTAATGGTAGTATAGTTGTGAATACTGGAGTGAACTAATAATTGCCTAGGTGACAGTTCTATCTAGCAGATAGAACAGAACATAGTGTGTGAATACATGTAAAGTAAACAGATGTGGTTCTGAGATTATCTGGTTAATGCCTGTTCAACAGAGAAGATTAGTGTGAGAAGCAGAAATAGCACATTAAACACCGTGCTCTGAAGCTGTCCAGGTGTTTCTGCTAGAATTTTCCTTGTGGACATAGCCATGAGTTCCAGACCACAGGAGTCAATAGATCATTTCCAAGCCTTCTATATGTCATGGCAACATAGTTCAAGCTCCATGTAAGGCTTTGCACCTAAACCTCCTGACCAGATGCATCTGAGTTACTGAAGAACAGGGCCTGTGTAAAACATTGCCTGATAAACTTTCTTCCTGATGGGTTCTTCTTTGGAAGTATAAAAACATGGTGAGTGGCTTTCTAAGGTTAGGAAGCAAATTGATTATGAACTGGAGTTTTGTCTACCAACAGTTTTTAATATGTAATCTTGTCATGAGTGAACTAAAGTCATTAATAATACAGTAAGCAAAATGTGCTACAGTTAACCTTAAATTATAACTTACAAAGAGCGTTCTTGCAGTTTCTGCTATGATTTATGGGCTCAGTTTATTCTATGCAAATTCATGCACAGTTTCTAATAAGAGGGAGGAGGAAAGATAAAAGAGCCCTGAATATTTTATAAGCTTTTTCCACTTACCTTAATTTAGAAATATGAAGCTGAATATGTAAGTAGAGAATAATTACCTATTACTAATCTCCCACATAGTTTATCTATTTCAGCCCTGAACATCCTGAGCAATGCAAAACATAACTGTTTTACTACCTGTACCACTGTAAATATGATAATTAGGTATACTTCAGTGCTAGTTTTTGCTGATACATGAGAAGATAGATACTGTAATATAATCAGGCAGTGCTTCGCTATTGTTTTATATCCCTTTTAAAAATAATATACCTCCTGTTCAGTATTTCATTCATTGGACACAGTAAAGTTAACTTTTAAGAGGATGATGCCCTAGATAAGTTCCTTGAGCATGCTTTTCCAGATGTGATCCTTAAATTTTAGAAATGATGTAACAAATTTGGGACTGCCATAGAAATCCACGCAAACAGGCACAGCAGAACTCAGTAGTCTGTACTCTGCAGTGCAAGTTCTTCCGTACTCAGTACTCAGTTGTCACCCTGACTCACAAAGGCACCTGGACACCCAGATCATATGTTAGACACCTGGTTGTAGCAGAGCAATATGCCATGATAGCACAGAATCACAGAGTCATTTAGGCTGGAAAAGACCTCCAGGATTGAGTCCAACCTTTGACTGACCACCACCTTGTCAATGAAACCATAGCACTGAGTCATTTCTTGAACTCCTCCAGGGATGGTGACTCCTCCACCTCCCTCGGCAGCCACTTCCAATGCCTGACGACCCTTTCAGTGAAGAAATTCTTCCTGATGTCCAACCTGAACCTCCCCTGGTACAGCTTGAGGCCTTGTTCTCTAGTCCTGTTGACAGTTGCTTTAAAAGCCCCTTCCAGCCTGTTCCTCCTGTTCCTGAAATCTAATTAAAAAATTGATGATCTTTGAAGTCACACATCAGATATGTCATCATTTTCACTCAGTTCAGTGTCTCTCTGGAAGATAACCATGGTCCCAAATCCTCATGCTATCTGTGAAATTGATCCAGTGCCCATACAGCAGAAGGATAGAAGCTGTGGGCTGTATTTCCCTTCCACAAATCTCAAGGAAATTAAAATTTTCTTTCATTGTTACTGACTAACACTAACAGGAACCTAAAGGAGGGGCTACACTAATGGTATTTGAAGACTCTCAGAAAAGAAGTCGGTATTGGTGATTTTATTCAATGAATAAATGCACTTTCGAATCCAAGAATCCTCATTTTTCCAGAGAACTTAACCTGACAGCAAAAAGTACCAGGGCTCATACTTTTTTTTTTCACATCAGCATCACTATTTTAAAAAATATTCAGTCACTTATATAATTTTTTTTTAAATTATAGAAGGAAGACAGAAAGGAAGGCAGGAAGGAAGGGAGGAAAAAGAAGAAAAGAGACACACTCCACGTTTATCCAAAATTACAATGAACAAACTTTATACTGAATTGTATTTTTCATTAGTCAACAGACTAGCCAAAATGTTTTTCTGTTATCTCCACTTCTAGCTATCACATTAAATTAAGATCAAACCACAAAAGGCAAATTGACACCTTCAATCAGAGAGAAAAAAAGGAATTGTTTACTTGTAAAACATAATCTTGCATTGCTTTATCATTCCCCTTCCAAACTGTATGCCAATCACTGTTTTTCATTCACTTGCAGATATATATCTAAAGTACACTAACACAAAGAGCTATCTTTCAGGTGAACCTTAGGTATGCAGTAGTTCTTTAGCTTTAATTGGGATCCCGAAAAAACAAAATCTGTCTGTTCTGGTTTGAGTTTCATGGGCTTAGGTAGTCTTGTTTGCCACACTCAGCTCAAGGCATCTGTTTTGTGATACTTCCTGATGTTTAGGTCATGCCTAAACCCTGATAGGGTCCTCAGGGTGGATTTTCTCTTACTACTTTTGTCTCTGAATTTAGTGCCAATGTTTGTCTAAGCATGGCTACTGATACTTGTGTCACTCAAAGGTCAATGAGGATTTTCTGGGTCAGATCCAACATAACTTTTTTTGGGGAAAGGTAAGAACTCTCAGTTTGGAACTGCACTTTCTGTGACGTCTAAAAACTAGCACCTATATCAACTCCATATGAGGAGTGGCTGAGAGAGCTGGGGTTGTTCTGCTTGGAGAAAAGGGGGTTCAGAGTGGATCTTAGCACTCCCTAAAGATACCTGAAAGAAAGTTATAGCCAGGTGGGATTCAGGCTTTTCTCCAAGGCAACAAATGATAGGACAAGAGGGCATAAGCTTATGATAGGACTTAAGCCCCATGTCTTAAGCTGCACCACGGGAGGTTCAGGTTGGACATGAGGAAAAATTTCTTCACTGAAAGGGTGGTCAAGCATTGGAAATGGCTGCCCAGGGAAGTGGTGAAGTCATCATCACTGGAGTTGTTCAAAAAAATGACTGGACATGGCACTAAGTGTTGATAGAGTGATGTTTGGTCAAAGGTTGGACTTTGGCATCTTTTGCAACCTTAATGATTCTATGATTTTACCACGAATGTTCAGACTACCAGAAGCCCCAATGTATATGCACAGTTCAGACACTGAAGATGCAGTGTCATATTTTGAGCATGCCATCCCTCCAGCTTTTAATGAATCTGCTCTTTTTTTGAGGGGGAAGAATATATTTCAGCTTTGAGTCTTGAGTGACATTTGAGGGGGAAAAAATAACCAAATAAAAGCTATAAGATTATTCCATGCTCAGAGTTCACTGGGGTCTTTATAGAAGATTTTTGTTGAGTGACAACTATAGTTGGTTACTGATCGGCAGTTTTTCCCTGCGGCAAATTCGTGTTTCACTGGACAGCTTACCAGTTATTGAAATTTTCCACAGATAACAGAACCAAATCAGTTGTCCTGGATATTTTATTTGTACCTTAAATGTAGGGGAAAAAAAAAAGGAGATAAAAAATAAATTAGCCTTTAGCTCTTCAGTGTCTTGCAAAGGCTATTTCTCTTCCTACTAGGGAGAAGAAAAAGTGACTTGGAGTGAAGAAACCCAACTTCCTTGGCTTCATCCCTCTTCTCAAAACTTATGAGACTGACCCTGCAAGGTATTAGACACTCTTTTCCCAGCAGACTTTAGTCACAGATGAATAATTAGTCCTTCCATCTGACTTTTGGCAGCTCAGCTGTACTACCTAAATTATCAACATAGCTGCCCTCTGGCTTTTGCTATAGTTGGTGGAAAGAAATAATCATCTCTAGATATCAGATTCTTATGCTACCCTTGTAACTCCTAAAGCAAGAAATGATACTCATTTGCTTTATAATTTTAACCTTAGTTAATATTATAATTAATAGACTGAGAATCAATATAGAACTTGAAAATGGATCCCTAATCCTTAATTGTTCTGTATGGTGTGTTATCACATTTGTGCAAAATGACTAATGACTCAACCCAGTTGAAACAGCAGCAAAAAAGTGATGTGACCATGAGAACACTTCATGAATTCAGTGAAAGGCTTGAGCAATAAACTTCATCATATTACGTGCTTTTCTGAAGTCTATAAAGGCTTTAAGTCATTTATCAGTTGTTTTACCCAGTGCTGTCCCAAAGACTGATGTGTTTTTTTGTCTGTCCTTCTGTTCAAGAATGTTTGCCCAGCAACTTTCCAGGGTTTTCACCTTTTGTCCAAAGTTCCCAGACACATAAAAATCCTTGAAATTGCTACAGAGCTCCTGAAAGTACCTAACTACTTCTGTTTTCTGGATAATCATGGTCCGACCTCAGGAGCTCTATCTGCAAAATGCAGGGAATACTTGGAATCTTCTGCTAAAACAGTCGGTCAGGTCTGGAGTCAGGAAAACCAAATGAGAAAATTGCAGATCCAAGACACCCCTGTGATGAAGAGCTACATACAACAAACAAAGGTTCAGGCTTCTAAGTTTTGTCTAAGGCACTGTTATGATTTAACCCCAAATAACCAATAAGTACCAGTTAGTCTCTTGCTCACTCTCATCCCTGCTCCCTGGTGAGAAGGAGAATCAGAAAAAGAGTAAAACTCATGGGTTGAGATAAGAACAGTTTACTAATGAAAAAAAGTAAAATATAATGATGATGGGAATAATAATTGCAATTATAATAGTAATAAAAATAAAAAGAGAAGAATAAACCCAAAGAAAAACAAGTGATGTCCAATACAATTGCTCACCACCCACAATCTGATGCACAGACTGTCCCCAAGCAGCGATTGACCCTTCCCAGACAACTTCCCCCATTTTATATACAGAGCATTCTATTGTATGGAACATTCTTTTGGACAGATCAGGTCAGATGTCCTTTAACAAACATTTTTCAATAAAGGGCAAATTCAAATTGTCTCAATTTGCACAGAATTAAAACACATTTGGAAATCAGGACATGTATTTATGTGTATTTTGTCACTGACGGGCTATCTATGTCCTGCTGATGAAGGTGTCAGCACTTGTAACTCTTTGGGCTCCATTCCCAGAGATGGTAATAAAGCAGAAGTGGGTAAATAAAAGTCAAACATGCCAGGCACTAAGAACTTCACCAGAGATTGAAAGGACCATCATTTGTGACTGGAGAAGAGTCAGCATCTTACAGTACCAGATCCATCAGTCACAAGAAGAGAGGTAGGAAAAGACTTCACTGAAATTATTGCACTGATTTCCAGTGACTGGAGAAAGAACAAACAAACAGGCTTATTAGCCCTAGTTTAATGGTAGAAAGTTAACATAACCTGAATCTTTGGATGACTAAAACACAATTAATGTTTGGGGGTTTTTTTTTTGGTTGGGTTTTTTTTTTGTGGGTGTTTTTGGTTTTTTTTTTGGTTGGTTGGTTGGTTGGTTGGTTGGTTGGTTGGGTTTGGTTTTTTTTTTTTTTTGGTGTGTCTTGCCCACATTCATGCATGAACACATACCTTCACTTTTTTTTTCTTCATAAAGTGTAGCTGCTCTGGGCCAAGGAATATTGCATTTCTTCAATGACAGCATTGTTTATAAGAAACTGTCGGTATTGATCAGTGGTTAAGGCTGGCAGAGAGAAAGTGGTTTACATTTTCCATTTTAAATGTGTGAAGGATAAACAATCTAGCAACCAGTGCCAGATAGCAGCTCGGTCTCACCAGCATCTCCTTTATTGCCTCATACATGGTTGAGTACAACACATCTCCCAAAGGAAATCCAGCAACTGGCTCTCCAAACCCCAGTAGGTGGAAGCCCTTTCATTTTCCAGTTCTCCCCTAGACTCATATTTATTTCTATGCAACTTTTATAACACTTTTTTTCCTCCTGGAATATTTACCTACCTGAAATGAGGACAAGAGTAGGGGCATTTGGGTTTTTTTGTGGCCGAAGTTAAAGGGTGTAATACTTGTTTCATTTCCCTTCATATCAGAACAAACCTCAAAAAAAATCACATGTTAAAGAAATGTAAGTTTTAATTCTCCTGCTATACTCTACACTGGTGCTGCCTCACCTTGAGTACTGTTTCAGTTTTGGTCACTGCAATATCAAAAAGTCATTGAGCTATTTAAGACCTTTCAAAGGAGGGCAATGAAGATGATGAAGGGCCTTGAGGGGAAGCCATGGGAGGAGCAGCTGAGGGCACTTGGTGTGTTCAGCTGGAGGAGACTAAGGGAAGACATAATTGCAGTTACAGCTTTCTCATGAGGGAAAGAGAGGGGGAAGGCACTGACCTCTTCTCTGTGGTGACCAGTGACAGGACTCAAGGAAACAGCATGAAGATGAGTTGGGGGGAGATTTAGGTTGGATATCAGGAAAAAGCTTTTCACCCAGAGGGTGGCTGGGCACTGGAACAGGCTCCCCAGGGAAGTGGTGTTCATGGCACCAACCCTGACAGAGTTCCAGACGCATTTGGACAATGCTCTCAGGCACATGATGAGATTGTTGGAGTGTCCTGCACAGGACCAGGAGTTTGATATGCTGATCCTGATGGGTCCCTTTCAACTCAGCATATTCTATGATTCTATGATCCTATATATCTTCTGGAGCACCAAATTTTGCAGAACAGTGTTTGAGCTGCTCAATTGAATATGCGTGCATGAATGCTAGTGCATACCACAGGGAATTCATCTTTTTGATTTCCCTGGCTTATACGTATTACATCTGATCCAAAATTGGAACTTTTTGAATGATTGAATGCACTAGGGAACATGGAACATAAATGTGGCTAATGAAAAGATTTGCTAGCCATAGCAATTTCAAACTCTAACAGAGTTTAAGGGATAATTTATCTGTTGATTCTTCATGGGATTTCTAAGTGATGCAGTGTGAAAAGAACAAGAAGAAATCAGTTTTTGACACCAAGTGGGTGCAGAAGGCAGGGTTCATATTTGAATTTCTGTGGGAATGAAAAATAAGGTAACCTTCAATGGTTAAATTGCCACAGGCCTTTTCCCCAGATACTGAGAGACACCTTTCAATTTTCCAAAATACATAAAGGGGAGAAGAAACAAAAAAGGAACGCTGCATTGAATAAAGCCACTGCTAGGAGGGAAATGAGAATGCCAAGTAATTGGTGGGTATAGATGGTACCTGCCAACTAGTCAAGCTGTTTGATAGCACTCCCCTGTAGACCCAAAGGGGTAATTGGTAACACAAGAAAGAAGGTTTAGCAATAGTTTCTACGTCTTTTATGAGGCTTACTATCAATCACAAACCTTTGCTATCGAGAAAAAAGGTAAAAGAATATCTAGATAAATTGGAATTGACAAAGCTAGGCAACGCAGAGAGAGAAATCTCTGGAGTCGCCTGTAACCAAAGAAGAGATATTGAAAGTGATGCAATCAATGTAGCCCAGGAAGACTCTGGGGACAAATGACTTTACCCATCAAGTCACCATAGTTGGAGGCAAGTGGCTGGTGTGTTTGTTTTGGATGATAAGCTTACTGAGGCTTCTATACCTTCTACATTTCATGCTGTAATTTCGGGATACATTTGGTATAAAATGGAGACCATCTTAATAACTCACACAATTCTACAGTTCTAGGCAATGTAGCAGTATTTCCAGCATTAAGAGAGAGATTCAACTTGATATCGGACAGATGTAAAACAGAGGAAAAGGAAAATATGATGATTCTGTGCCATTCAATTTCTTGTCTCCAGAGGAACATAGAGAGATTGAGATGCCTTCTAAAAGCACTCTTAAAAATGAAGGTAGTTAAAATGTATAACTTCAAAAACACTGAAAAAAAAAGAAGACAAAATATAAACAGAACCTGGTGTGAGGTAGACTTGAATTCACAGGACTCAGAGTACTAGAATAAGGAAGAAAAACTTGAATTTTCCACCAGTTTTGAGTTTTATATTTTATCCATAAATGAGGCTGATCTTCCTACTGTATTCTGTGGTCATCAGTGAGAGACTTATTTGTTCAGGCAGACTTTAATCTAGAGACTTTCTGGATCTCTGGTCTCTTTAAATTGACAAATTTTCATTTGTTTGAATAATTGCTAAATCACTAGCAATCTAACTTTGCAACTTAGCTGCAAAAACCAAGAGGCTCTAGCTATATAGAAGTACTGTTCTTGAGCCATGGTCTGACACACACATTTTAGGAGCATTAAAAAAAATTCTTCCTCTTCAAGTGTGTATAGGCCATATAGAGCAGTAGGAATCTGTTATTGGCTAGGCTAAAAAAAAGCAGACTTTTGTGGATTGTTTGAGCTTGTGAAGGTAGATTTAGAGATGTCATGTGCAATATGAATTCAATAGATTTCACAGTATTTTGGAGGATTTCACAATACATGCTCAGCTTTGCCCTGAGTTGTAATGATACCCCTTTTGTATACTGCAGCTGTGGTTTTCAAAAGCAAATCCAGGTAGCCTTCAACCTTAAGCGTGGATTGAATTTAGCATGGTGCCCTTTTTTAGCAATGTCTCAGCTTTTTCTGCTGCCAAATAAAGACGATAAGCAAAGTAAGTTTGAACTGTCAAGAATAGCAGTAAGATGGGTCCAGGCATCTTCTGGGCATATTTAAAAGTGTTCCAGAAGAGTCCTCATTCCTCCAAGAAATTGTGCTATCCTGGAACTGTTATATAAATGAGTCCAACTACTGACATCCATTACACCAGGTAAACTGAAGTGCCCATAGGAAAAGATCTTCATTGTTGACTGTTGGTCAAGGAGAAAAAAAGTGGCAAAATGTCAGTTCCTGCAAGAGTTTGAGGTACATTAAAATTTTGACATGGGGAGAAGGGGGAAAGAAAGCAACTGTGGAGCAATTAGAGGGAGAAAAGGAGGAGACACAGTGGATATCCAGGCTGGATTCACCTCCCTTTAAACAGTGGCTTACGGCTCCAAAGATAAGGACATGTCCATCTCTCTCCATCAGTTACAGAGGGAGGTTAGGATGTACATTTCAGTACCTGAAATACTAAATTCTGCACTTAAAATCAGGTGAGAAGAATCCAAGCCTTTATTCATATAAACTTTGGTCAAATAAAATGATCTCTCCTAACCTCAGTTCACTCTGCTACTGCTCCTAGACACTCTGGGCTTCACACACAGTACTGAGTGCTTCCACGGAGGAATTAATGCCTATAAAAGAAAACTAGTGGGCAAGTTGCATGTTCAGTATTTAAATTCCCTCTCTCTTTCTCCCCACCCCTCCCACTTTAGCAGTACCATGACAGCCAAGTCAAAACCTTTAACACTTGCAAAATGGAGTGTGCACATATGCCTCTGGGTCCAGCTCTAATTACCTGTATCCATGTAAGGATTCACCCACAGCAGTCCAAAGGCAAGGATCAAGGTGCTGGGAACAGTACAATTCAAGGAGAATACACAGATCTTTACATAACTTTATGCTGAAAGGTACAAAATTACAGCTCCATTGGAAGAACTTCAGTGCCAAGAGTGGCCCTTAGGGCATAAAACCCTGCTGTATCAAATGATACAGCCTCAGCATGTGAATATAAGGACCAAAATATTGAAGATTTTACATATTTAATTTCCTGGCAGAGACCAAGCTGCAGTGATTTAAGCACTTGTTTGCCTTATCCAGGGCCATTTGCCTATGCTGCTTTTAGCACCAATGATGATATACTAAAACCTTTTGTTTGTGGGGCTACAAAATAAGAACTTATCTCCTAATAGCAGCAGTTTAGCTATGTTTATGTCAGCACTGCAGTACATGAGGACTGGCATGTCTCTGCTGATTTAAATTCTCCTGAATACAAGCCTTCCAGAGCTGTAAATAGAGAAAGGTTAAGGCCAGATCTTCCAGCTCAGATGAAGTTGCTTCATCGTTTATTATTGTTCAGTTACAATCAAATTATTGATGTTCTCAACATTGCTGGGGCTACTGCATGATGCAAGCCACATGAGTGAGATAGTGGGAAACAAAGAGAAAAATAATAATGTAGAGAAGAATAGAGCTCTTAGCACTTGCATACACAATCATATGGGAAATAAAGCCCAGAATGGTGTAGCAAAACTGTGCTTGTTTTTTTCTTTTTCTCCTTGTTCATGCGTGATTTGAAAATCTTTTGCATAGGAGAGGAGAAGGAAATAAAGTTAAACATTCTCAGGAATGTTGAGATGTCAGAGTGCAGCTTTTTTTCCCTTAAGCATATAAAATATTAAGAATGCTCAGCAAAAGCCAATAGGGAAGCTGCTTAGATAAGAAGATGAAAAATTAATTTTAATGCACAGAGGACTAAGTAATACACTTATTTCACAACCTCAATCAATTTTAATATTTTAGTATTTAAAAGTTGTGTCTCTCCAAAAATGTTTTAAAAGTTGCTTGTGTCTTTTTTTTGCTAACATTCCAAGTTGTTCTGTTTCTCTCTTTGCCTCTCTTGCTCTCATTCTTCTTTTCCAGTATGCATAAGAGAATGCCTTAGATGAATTTTCTTCTTGGCAACTATCAGTATAGGGTGATTAATGGATTCTTCTCTCTCATGGTGTGGCATTTCTTCTCTACTTCTCTCACATTTGAGAATGGAGTATACTTGCAAATAAATAGAGGCCAAATTCATTGCACTGAAAACACTCATCTTCAACAACAGCCCAGCTAAGTTGCACTGGAAGATTGCACAGACATAGTCAAAGTACTCCTCAGTTAATTACTTTGAAAAAGTAACCCACAGGAGCCAAGCTTTCAGCGCAGACTGTAAAAATGCAGCCAGGAACTCAAGTGAAGATAAATGTGTTCAGGCCAAGCATCTCCATGGCTTTGTGACTGTATTACCATTACTGCCTGAATTAAGTAGTTTAAACCTATCTCATGCGTATCCGCATGTCTGAGTTGTCCCTTTAGAATACAACATAGACATGCTGGAAGAGGAAATTCTTACCTTCAAATTAAAATAAAAACAAAAGTAAAGAAGATAATGGAGAGAAAAATAAAACAAAACCCAAATTCTTGATTTACACAATGATAATCATGCCCAGAAATGGCCCTAGAACATAGGAAAAACAGCTTTAAAAATAAATTTTAAAACTACAATTTCTGTGCTGATTTCCGGGTGGATCCCTAAGATCAAGTAACCTTCCTTTGCTTCTAACACTCCTTCTATTAGGTGCCTGAGAAAATGTAGCTATTACAGTCATTAAATGCTCAGCTATCATAGAAAGAGGTTGTCTGCTTTGTACCTCCATTTAGGCATTTATCTCTACCACCACATACCTGACTCATTTTGTAACAGAGCTAGTGATGGGCAAGTCATTTCTCCTGCATTTTCCCCATAATTTTATTTGAAAGCAGCACAGACTTAAGTTGATGTGAAGAGAGAATTCTCTGAAACCGTGTTCCTCTTAGGCAAAGAAATACTCTCTTTATTTGTACCTAGCAGTCTTAGAAATAACTGGATAATATATAAACAGGACACTACACATTAGAAAAATGGCCATGTATCCTATAGACAAATATATCAGCTTTTACTGATCACGTTTTCTTCTTCATTATACTACCTTTCCTAATTACTATACCACCATGGCACTCAGAGAAAGAAAAAAATTATCTAAATGTTATCTGTAGTGTTATGACAGGGCTTTTTAATATTTTATTTATTTTTTTTTTTACCTTTTTTAAATTTTTTTTATTTTACCTAGACTATTTTTTTATTTTCTTTTGTTTTATTTAAATTTCTAACCTTCATTCATAACATAACTTGAATTTCAAAATATATTCAATCAGAGAGGGGCTTAAGAAAGCACAAATATTTCTGATGGTATGTGTAACTTCTTAAAAATAGATAACAATATGTCTGACTGCCAACATTTCCATAGGAGACACCTCTTACATGTTCAAAAGCATAGAATAAGTCAAAGTACCTTAAAATAGCAGCACACAGTAGCTCCTAAATATGATATAATCTAGCATTATTTCCTTTACCTTCTTGACAGATTTTCATCAAAATAGGAAGAATCTGTTAAAAAAAACACTTATGATTTTGTTTAATTAATTTTTTACTAGGCAGTGGTGTTTCTGTAATTTCCTAAACTATTCTACCTAAATAATGGTAACTGAAATCCAGACCAAATATTTCTTTCTCTGCATACAGGGTACTGTACAGTAGCTTAAGATCAGCCTGATAATTTTTCTTTTGCATTCTTGTAATTTTTTATTACAATGGAGTCTTTTTTTTAACAATACCTGTACAATTTCTAACATTGTTCTTCAATTGCTTATTGGATTTTTCTTCTTTGTTTCCTCTTTCCCTGATACTGAGGAGCTTGTTTGTGACATCCTGAGAACAATCTCCTTAACAAAGTAGATGCTTATGAAACATATCTCTCTGGAGTGTTATTATCATAATAAATGGCAAAAATGTGACACTGCTCCAGAGAACCTAGTTCAGATATCCAAGATGGATATGTAAGGAATCAGGCTAGAGATAAAATATTCTGATGAAAAATGTTTGTTTGCTTGTAAGTTTTTCCTTTAAAAAATGAGCTTTCATTATATTCAAACTTGTATGTAGGGACTGTCCATTCTGATGATCTTCCTCATTTGAAAAGCAATAGTTTGGAATAGAATAATATATTTCTTTTAAAAGCTCTCTTCAGATTTAACCCTTTTCCTTTGAATTGGAATTTGAATTAAAGTAGAATTTGTGTGGTGTTTCAATTTATGATACCATTTCTATACACAATTTATATTTCACATGAACTTTTCAAAATAAAACCTTTAATTTCAAGTCAATATTTTCACTCAGTGTTTCATTTTAACTTGCCAAAACATTTTGCTGTAGCTAAAAAAAAAATAATTAATACAATTTATTCTTAAGTAAATCAAATTGTTATAAAATTCTGAAAAGAAATTTGGAATGTTCAAGAATAACCTTAACTATAACATTTCCTAAAGTAATCTTTAATTTCTCTCTGATGAACACTGAATAAATAGGACAGGTTTATGCACATAGTCTACACACCATGATGAAGTTACTCTTAAACATCCACATGATCTTAAAACTTTGTGAAAAATCCTTTAATTATTTGTAAACTAAGAAAATTTAAAAGTAAGTATAATTATTGTAATTAAGTGAATTATTTGCATAACTTTTAAACCAGAAAAAATAAATAGGAGAAAATTAGAAGCAAATAGGCTCTAAATTTTAGTCTTAATAATACTTTTGTACCTATTGAGGTATGAATGATATTAGAATTGGTATTTTTTAAATCTCCTCCAATTCCATCTACAGTTTGGAACTGCTTTTTTTGAAAAAAGAAAAAGATGTTTTTTCTTACTGATTTTTCCTTTAGCAAAAAATGTCATTGTTATTTTCCAATTTGTAATTAATGTTTTTTAAGAGCAGTTTTATATAAGAGTTCCCCAACAAAATAAATACACTTTGAAAATAAAAATCAAAAAGAAAACCAGTATTATCAAACATACCTGTCTGAGGAGAGGCAAAAGGAACTATTTTTCTTTAGTCAAACCAATTTGCTCATCTTCCAAAAGCAGTTGTATAACTGGAGAAATTCTGTGTCATGTAGTACAGAAAAATAAAAGCAAAATAGCCCTTACTCCTGCTTATCTTTTATTTCAACTGCCTTGCTTACATTCTTCATAAGAGTGACTAATACTGCACTATACACATAATGTGGACAATATTTTGCTCATGAACTATAATAATTGATAACTAAATTTTGCCCAGATAAAACCCAAGCCTTTTAAAATATTTACAAATCTTAGCAAAAATAAATATGTATAATAGACTTCATCCTATTCTGACAGCCATTTTTGAGAAGCTCTTTTCTATTTGCACAATGAATTAAAGCAATTATTGTTCATTCTGCTGTAAGCCCCAGAGGCTCCATTATGTTACATGTCTAGAAGGACGCATGAAAATACAGTACTCGTTCTGCAAACTTTATGGTCTGCAAGGGAAAAAAGAGAACAGAAGGAAAAAAAAAAAGAAAGGAAAAATTGAAAAATGTACAGGAAATTAACTGATATTCTCACAGCTGCATACAAGATCTTTGGAACCACCAAGCAGAAAACAGAGGTTTCTTTCCCTTGGTACAGTCTTCAAGCCCAAGACCACAGCTCTGTACCTAAGGATAAATTAAGAAATGAAACTTCAGTAACATTTTCTCTGTTTTTAAACCAGAGAGAGAGTGACTGACTTCCCAGGACAGGTGAGGAGGGGGACGTTGAGAATGTGTTGTTGCCTTTGCCACTCACCTTTGCTGGTCCTATGAGCAAGTTTAGCACTCAAAGGAAACTAATTCCCTGCACATCCCAGCCTGAGAGCCAAATGATGTATAAACATCATGAGGACCCTGGGTAACCACCTAAACTCACTCCAGAGACCTTCTTTTGCTCCACCAAACTTTTTACACATGTACCCACACTACCTGTGTTAGGAGACTGTTGTTTTAGGTTACCTGTCCACCAAATGAAGAAAGCAGTATCACTGGCTAGCAATTAAACCCTCTAGAAGGTCCATCTTCTAGAATAAATTGGCATTCCTATCCTCTTAAAACTGCATGTGACTTATAACGACTGAGGTGAGAACAGGCTTACTACAGGTAAATCTATTATCTGCTGGAACTACTCTAGCCTGGAGTAACTTGGTATTGTGGAAGCAGTGGCAGATAAACACTGATATAAACAAGGTTTGAGATTTGTCTTTCATTAACAAGAGAATGTTTTCATATCCAAGCTTATATACATTGAGAACAAATACTGGGCAATTTTCTTGCACAGAATTTCTGTTAATATCAAAACATGCAGAAGGATGTGATGCTGAAATGTTTCAAGAAACTCAAAATATGATATTAAAGATTTGGGGTTTTCTTAAGACTTTTTTGTTATTCACTGAAAGAGAAAAGCTAAACACAGAAGGAACCGCTTTGCCTTAATCAAAACAGAACATTCAGTTTGGCTAAAGACTAAGTATTTTTTAAACAAATTGCAGAAAAATAATAAGTAAAAGTTGGTTTGGTTTTTTTTCCCCTGATCTGTAACAAGTGGAAATATGGGGAAATTATGTTTTTTCTCACAGCAACAACAACAACAACAACAACAACAACAAAAACAACAACAGCAACAACAAAAAATATCATCTTAAT
>JAWWLV010000100.1:65535549-65571873 GCA_035041135.1 Platyrinchus mystaceus
ACTTTGAATGATTTTTGTAATGTGCATGAGAGGAATTTAAGTGGCAACTAGACAAAAATAAATTGGACATCTTTTCAGTATTACATTTTCCACCTTCTGCAAAATTGAAATATAATTTTACATTTTGTTTCTCCCAAAAACAAATGAAAAATATTTTTTCACTATAACAAATATATATTTCCCATTCCTCCTTTACCTTTATATGTCTTTTATATATAGCCAAACACTAAAATACATACAAGCACATGGTATGGGAGAAAACAAATGCATTTTAGGTGCAAAGAAGTCATATGTAGAAAAAGTCAGGTTCTTAAAGGCATTAGGCAGCAAGTTAATTTTCATTTTTGTCTTTCATGCTTAAAAGTCTCATACTATTTGAAACACAAGGCTCTTAGAATTCTGATATCTGGGATCCCACTGAAAATTAAATTTAACTTCTTAATATCATTTATGAGTTTTGAAAAGCAAAACGAAACAAAACTTTTCAAGCATATAAAATGTGCATAGGTTTATTGAAGTTAAAAAGATTTAAAATTAAGCTCTTCTATTAGTAAACTTAAGTGCTCTGACTTTATCTGTTTAATGAAATGAGGATGAAAAAAATTACATTTTAAACATATCAATATGCACTATTTTTTTAATGGCAAGTTTTTAAATTCAGCTGCCCAGGAAATTAACTGAAATAACTATTCAGTTTATAAAGAGAAGAGAGAATATTTTTTTCTTCTTTTTTTTTTTTTTCTGAGGTTTGTTGAGCTACTTCTGCCCACGTTACTCCTCTACTCACTCCAAACTGATGGTGTCAGAGCCAAGGCACCTGATCACAGTAACTTGAAATGCAGTTCATGAAAGTTGAGCAGTCCAGAAAACATACAATCCATCTAATGTTTTATGCATACCTATAGGTCGATAATGTTATTTATCATTACAGCACACTGGCATGTAGACAGAGCCTGAGAGAGGACCACAGGGCTATAAGCCAAAGGGAAGTACAAACAAATGACAGCTCTGCATTGCAGTGCATCTATTTGGTAGCAATTATCAGTTTGTGAGTAACTACCAGAAAAGCTGTGGAAGAAATGACCTAATGACCAAGGATGATGCTTTGAGACCTCTGCAACTTGTGTGGAATAATACTGAAAGAAACTTGCTAGCTATGGGACAAAGTAAATTATATCTAAACTAAGCAGTAATAAAAAAACCCCCAAAGCTCTCATGTGTTACTTGCAATGACATTACACAATGTCAAGAAATGCTTTAAAATTAACAAAAGAAACAAGTGTCCAAATTAATGAGACTTTATTGAGTATTTTGGTTATTTATGGCTGCCACCTCAAATTTTAACCAGATAAAGCAGTTGATATTTTCCCATGGAAGTAATAATAAAAGTACTCAGGCTATATTACCTAACGTGCCACACATATGAAGGAATGAATCACTGCAAATGCCCCTGCAGGAAAATAGTGTATTCACCTCTTGCTGCATGCAAAGGCTAAATTACAGTGTGTGTTAGCCATGCTGATCACAACCCAGGGCTGGATTCAGGGTTTCCTTACTGAAAGCTTGAGAGGAAGGCATGTGTTCCAATGCCTTGCCCACTCCTCGACTACTGATGCAAGATAAGTTGTGTTCCGCAAACTGAGCTCTTGGGAATTAAGGAAGGGAAAAGTGAAGATGTGAACTAAACTCAGCAGTGGAGTAGGAGTTACTGGAGTCACACAGTGAGTTGGCATTGGAGCTCAACGGTTTAGTAATAGCTTTCCTTTGACACTCCTCTGAACCTTGGCTTTGCAAATGTTAACCCACAGAGTGCCCTTGTGTTCTCCAGAGACTTTCCTCCCAAAATGGGAAACTCAATCTCACATTTCTTAAGCTGCCATTCCCTGCTTACTGCAGCTCAGCCCATTACCCCTGAAGAGCAGCATGGGATGTTATCCTATTTTTCTCTTGGCTAGTTATTTCAGTAGCAGGATTGTGACTGAAATTTCTTATGCAGAAGACTTCACAGTTGGAAGTGAAGTCTACAAAAGAGTTGCTGTGCAAATGAGAAATTCAAGCAATCTAGAAGTCTTTTCTTCAGGAAGGTTCAGACTGCTTTGATTAAAAGGTTATTACCAGAAATTTCCACTTATATTCTTAGAAAAGGTTCATTTGGTTAAACTTACCTTGGTTGTGCAACGTGCAGTCTAGTTGTCACACACAAGGTAGGAGAATAAGCTCTCACCCATCTCAGAAAACACAACAATTTGCATTGATCTTCTGCTCTATATGATCTATCCAAAATAGTTGAATTTCTGAACAATTGAAGAGGCCATTAGTTCTGGCATTATCATGACCAGAGGATGGTCCTTGTCTAACCTTCGTGCTGACCAAAAGACTGTGTTTGCCTTACTTTGTCTTGTCTGTCTAAACAGTAAGGTTTTAACGCCATTTTTGACTGAGGTTCACAGTTGGCTGAAGCCTGGGTTTTGCTTTTGGCTTTTTTAAATGACTTGCAGTGACCACAGAGAAAGCCTAATTTAGGTGCTTCAGTTAAGTGCTTAATTTCGGATGGCATAGTTTTAGTCCTTAAAGATTGTGACTGTCCTTTGAAGAGTGGCTAGCACAATGAAAAGGTCTGAGTAAAATTCTAATACAAAAGAATATACAGGAATAAGCTGCATAACAATAAGTGAAGTTGTTTATTGCAAATCAAGCCAAGTGGCATCTCTCAGCCACGGAACTTGATTTATTTCCTTTTTCCTGGCATGGCTTATGGCATGTGTTAGCACTGTTATCCATGCATTATAAATATTTATTTATGTATTTATATTTTATGCTTTTACAGGCCAGTAAAAACAAATAACTGAACAAGTTTACAGGCAGTTAATTTGGTGTTTAATGGAAATAATAGTCTGAAAATGTCCTGCTTTGTGAGAGCACTGAGCTGAGTTTCTCCAGGGAACCATTTATAGCACCAGAGATTTTTCCCTCTGGGTGCTGAGAACCCAGGCTTCGAGTCCCATTTTCTTACTTTGCAAAACAATGAAAATAGCAAAATTCTGTCAATGCTGCTGAAAGTTCTCAGCAGTTCTTAATTTCGGGGATGTAATTGCTGTATCATGGTAAGAAAAATAAATGACAACAGTTTTCCATCATGATCTGAGAATAAGTAATTCAGACTGGGTTCAGACTGATAAATAATAATAATAAAAATTCACGTTCTTAGTTTTTATAATATAATTATTTTTAATAAAAATATTAAAACATTTAAAAACTATATATTATTTACTTTCATCTTTTTTTAAAAAAAGAACATTACAGAAAAAGAGAAGAAGCGGGAAGATTGAGAAAGAAAAAGGGAATACAAAGGCAACAAAATGAAATATATTCAGAAAATTTAAAACTGAGGGGTTTTACTTCACTTAAAGATCATATCTTATATGGGATAATGACTTGTTTAGCTTAGAGCCAAAATCAGCTGTACAGCATGGCAGGAGAGGCACAGAGAGGGCATGGCTGGGAACAACAACACTGTGGGTCCAAACCTGTACTAAAGGCAAAGTGCCTTGTTTAAACCTTGAACAGCTCGATAAATCAAAGCAGTAAAAAAATGATGAAAAACCGATCTCTTCCTCATTTCTGTTTGGAGGAGCATAAACGATTATTAAACCTCCTATGAGGCAAATATGTGTAGCAAGTTTTCTTGCCACTGTGGTCATTTGATTGCCCCAGAGTAAGCATTTTTATCATAATTCTTCATCAGCAAAGCCTTCATTTCCTTGAATAAGCTTTTTGATTTTATTGTTGTTCTTGTTTTTGGTTTGTTTTGATTTATCTTTGTTGGATTTGCAATTTTGATTTTTTTGTCAAGTTTTTTTTTTAGTGTTGGTTTTCTTCTTATTATTTAAAGACACACCCTAATTTTATTTATTTTCAGTAGTCCTAAAAGAGGAAGGAAAAACCCACTGAATAGTCCATTACGTTCTCCCACCTCCTTTAAACAGTTCTGAATTCAGCTTTCATTTTGATGGTGCTTTAACAGTACTTGATTAAAAAAGGTAAACTAATTACAATGGAAATGCAGCTCTGCAAAACTTTTAGAAAAACACATTATTTTGTTTTAGGGTTCAGTTAATATACATTCATTTATCATCTTTATAAGAGATGTACAGGGCAATGATGAATAATCCCTGGCTTCCAATCAGGAAATGCAAATTATTCTTCTCTTTTTTTTCCTGTCTTTTTTTTTCCCTTTTTTTTATCTGTCCAATGAATAATGCATACAAGTAAAACTGAAGCAAAAAAAAAAAATGGCAAAGAGCTGGCAGGATATAACGACAAGCAAGAAATGTAATGTGGTGTGCTACCAAAAAGCCTCCAAAGAGAAGCTAAATGCTGCATTTCCTTCAGTCACAATTATGCCATCAGCCTTGGACTTAGGGGAAAGTCTGCAAACTACAAACCAGGGAAAGAATGGGGAGGGAAAAAGGTATCCACGGGAAAGTAAAAGAATAGTAAAGAATTGTTTTGAGGGCTTTCTTTTGTTTGGGTTTTTTTGTTTGGTTGTTTTTTTTGGGGGGGGGTTGGTTTTTTTTGTGGGGTTTTTGTGTGTGTGTGTGTGTGGTGTTTTTTTGTTTGTTTTGTTTTGTTTTGTTTTGTTTTTTTATAATGGAGGCCAAATCATGTAGTCTAACTTGAAACTCCATCTGTCCACCTGAAACACTTTAACCAAAGGTGGCTTTTTCTAGAGAGAGACAAGTATGCACTCTTGCTGCATCACAGAAATGTTAGATTGATTAAACTGGTTGAGCTCTCAAGCTTCCATCACTGTAGCTGAAGGCAGTTTTAGTCTATTGGGCTTCTACTTCAGACCACAACTTTAAAAGCTTAAACTTGCATGGGCTGAATTTAGGTTGCAGTTTCATTCTGCTGTCACGGACAGGTATCAAGTCCAATGAAACTAGCTGAATAACGAGAGTTTAAACAAAACACAAGAAGTTCTCAGTGGAAGATGTATAGCTATGCACTTAGCACAGAAAAACTATATGGCAAGGCCTGAAGTATTTGTCTAAAATGTTGAAACTCAGTGAAGGCTTATTGCTCTTCAGAGCCTGCCACGTTTAACCGAGATCTGCATTGTCATATCTGAATCATAAAGTTCATAGAGAAAGCATAGTAAAATATTTTTTTTTCCTTTCTTCTCTTTTTATTTTTTATTTTTTTATTTTATTTTATTTTATTTTTTTTTAGTTTGGCTTGGTTTGGTTTGCTTTGGTTTCTTTTGGTTTGTTTCATTTCACTTTGGTTTCTTTTGATTTATTTTTTTTTGGTTGGTTCATTTCAGTTTGGTTTATTTTGATTTGGTTTCTTTTGGCCTGGTTTCTTATGGTTTTTAGCCTTAGTTCCTGAAAATCTTAAGAGTGAAGTGTTATAAAAACTTTGGACTAAAGCGTCCATACATGTCACTATTGTAGTTAAAATGTCTGAATTTCAATCCTGTTTTTTATAATTAAAAGAAAATAAATTAAGTTTAACCACAGACTTGTTGGACTGAAGGCTATCTTCATCTGTGCTCTCTAAATGTTGATCTCTTCTCACAAGTAACAGATGATGAGAGGGAATGGCCTCAAGTTGTGCCAAAGGAGATTTAGACTGGATTTCTTTACTAAGAGGGCTGTCAAGCAGTGGAACAGTGTGACTCAATGCAGGGAATTGGTTGAGTCAGCAATCCTGGAGGTATTTAAAAGGCATGTAGTTGTGGTGCTTAGGGATGTGGTTTAGTGGTAGGCTTGGCAGTGCTGGGTTAATGGTTGGACTCAGTGATCTTAGTCGGCTTTTCCAACTTAAATGACTCTATGATTCTATGGATTTCAAAAGCATTTGGATCACTAAACTTCTGTAGATTTCTTTAAATGTCTGAGCTCTCATTACAGGTCTATGAACATGTCACAATGATGAATAAGCATTCAAAGCATTCTTCCTATGAGGCCATTCCTACACCAGACTTGGACATATTTCACCCCCTATTCTCCTTTTTGGTCACCAGTATTGTTAGAAGAGATATTATAATTTAAGAGTTTTTTACAGTTTACATGAATAATTTCTAGTTCTACTGCTAAAGGACTATTTTTTCAATATTGAACATATGACTGAGTCCCTCCTGATGATGAAATTACATCCTCTTACTTATACACAAGTGTCCATTCAGATCATAAACACTAAGATATCTGTTGATTAACACATGTCATTTCCAAAACAAAGTTTTCTTCTCCATTTTGCAAGATAGAAATAATAATTTTTATTCTTTTGACTTGTATGTTTTGTTAAAGCTGCTATTTATTTCTTCCCATCTGCCTTCTTTCTATCCCCAAGACAGCCACAAATTCCTGGCATCAATAGCCTTTGGAAAACGATGTTTCATGGATGGATAAAGACCAAGATCAAGTTATTTCATTAAGACACAGTAACATGTTTTCTGGCATACCTTTAAAAAATCAAGAAATTGAAGCAGGATGGGACCTCTCATTGTGTTAGAAGCCAAAATATATTTATTGTCCAAATGTAATTTCAGTTTTATTGCCCAGATCACAGGTCATTGGTTAGCCGATGCTGGGCAGGGAATCTAGCCGGTCAGCTAATAGCCTCCCCACTGCTGAAATTAACTAACAGTCAAAAGGTTTAATAACCAAAGGTCACAATAGGCTGTTTGAAGAGTCAGTAGGAATCCATCTGATAAATTATCTTCTTCTGTTCTGGGGCAAACGCTGTCTCACCTCCCTCCGTGAAATAAAATGAGAATTAGAAAAGTAAACTCTTACTCCAGGCCAAAAAGTTGATTTTCACAGCTTGCTAACATCTTCCAAGGAGTGCTCGTCCTGTCCTAAAGTCTTGCCTTTGTTGTTGCTGACTATTCTGACACCAAAATTGATCAAATACGGAAGTGGTGCAAAACCACCAGTTAATGGATTAGGAGTGAATGGTGATTTTGTGGTTTATTTTTTTAAAAAGTATTTGAAAATATCAAACAAAAGATATCATTCAAGAATGAAAAATCCTTGTAATATTACATTTGATGTTTGAATTTTAATTATTTGCCCAATGTATCGTGATAGGGTTAACAAAACCTACCAGAGTTAAAATTAGAGTCTTCAAATAGATTATGATATAAGAATTTGCCATCAAATTATACCAACCTAGAAGTCTTGAATCTAATTACTGGAGGCACACAGAAGTATATTTTGTCTTGTTCCGTGTTAACTTCACCATTCCCATCTAAAATGCCAAGTAAATGACAATCTGCAGCCTTGATAAGTTGCTAGTGTTTTCAGTAAAAAAATTACCATTAGTGAACAATTAATGCTTCTGGTTATTAAAGTCACTTTTGTTCCCTCTACTTTTAAGTTTTCCCTGAAGGAGGCATAAGCTTATTTTGCTCACCCTTAAACATAGCCTTACATCGAGGCCTGAAGCAAGCATTACCATTATGGAGCAATTTCAAGTGAGCACTGAGGGACAGGGAATACTTTTCTCTACTTTTCCTTTATTAACATCGTTAATTAACACCATATAATGGTGCCTTATTCATATGATGGAAGATTTATCAGGTCACTTCAAGCCCTGCTGTCATCCATATCATGGAACTTTGTTCTTGCTTTATAGAAAAGATCTGAAGTGCAAGAGGATTAAAGGTTGGATATTAATAGTAATAAAGAGAAGCAGCAGGTTCCACTAGTCTTACTCTACTGTAATGGTACTAATGATAGGCTTGATTGATCTGTGAACTAACTCAACTCTCATCATGCAAATCCATGCTACAAATAGCAGGAAGAGTTTGCATCCAGATACCTCAGCATGTGGGTTTATTCCTGTGCCTGAGTTTGACCTGTTAGCTCATTCTTGAGGGGAATCAAGTCATAGAATCATAGAATCATAGAACCACAGAATCACAGAATATGCTAAGTTGGAATCCTCAGGGATCATTGAGTCCAACCCATAGCCCAGCACAGGGCCATCCCTAAGAGTCACCATGTGCCTGAGAGTATCATCCAAACACTTTCTGAACTCTGTCAGGGTTGGTGCTGTGACCACTTTGCTGGGGATCCTGTTCCAGTCCCCAACCACCCTCTGGGTTGAGAAACTTTTTCTAATATCCTACCTAACTCTCCCCTGACACAACTTCAGGCCATTGGATCGAGGCCTGTCACTGGTGACCACAGAGATGAGATCAGTGCCTGCCTCTCCTCTTCCCCTCACAAGGAAGTTGTAGTCTGAGGTGAGGTCTTCCCGCAGTCTCCCTCAGGCTAAACAGACCAAGTGCCGTCATCTGCTTCTCACGTGGCTTCCCCTACAGACCCTTCATCTTTGTGGCCCTCCTTTGGACATTGTCTAATAGTTTAATATCTTTCTTACATAGTGGTGCCCAAAAGTGTCATAATATTCCAGGTGAGGCCACCCCAGTGCAGAGCAGAGCAGGACAATCCCCTCCCTGGCCCGGCTGGCGATGCTTTGCCTGATGCCCCCCAGGACATGGTTGGCCTTCCAGGCTGCCAGGACACTGCTGACTCATGGCCAACTGGTCATCGACCAGGACCCCCAGATCTCTTTCTGTGGCACTGCTTTCCAGCAGCTCATTCCCCAATTTGTGTGTACTTCCAGGGTTGTGCCATCCCAGGCTCAGGATCCTTCACTTTCCCTTGTTGGACTTCATATGGTTGGTGATTGCCCAGCCCTCTAACTCCTTATCAATGTGAATATCTGCTAAGCATGGTCTAGAGGCTGAGCGTGGGTACCAAAAAAGGATAAAAGCAGAGCTACAGTCTGAGCATGCAACCAGGATTAAATGATAGGAGTGGACTTGCATAGTCATAAATTAATGATGGCCCAAATTCAGTCACTGAGATTTGATTTTAAAGAACAAAAACCTTCCCTGCTTAGAGAAATTTCACTCATAGCCTCTAGGATCACAGCTTATTTTGTACTTTTCAACAGTTTTTCGTAACCCTATGCTTCACTCAGGCTAAATTAATCATCTTTTTCATTTCAAATTCGTGCCCTGGCTCAAGGAGTCTGAAGGAAATGAGGTAACATACGGATCTCAAGACACATACTGCAGACATACATGTAAAGCAGAGCATGACTTGCTGCAAACAATATATAATGCTGCAGTAAACAGACAAGCCCTTGGCAAAACACAGAGTGGACACAGCACACCCAAGCGAGCATGGAGCGATTGATACAATGAGCACTGGATTAGAAAAGAAGTGAAGAACAGCTAAAGGACAGGGTCTGTGTTAGTGCAGCAAAGTACTGCCAAAAATGTGAAGTTTTCAGCGTGTCAAGAAAAGTGAGATAGCTCAAACAAAGAGTGATAGTCATTGATCCTGATGAACTGCAGCCCAGAGTTGGAAAAAAAAAAAAAGTCTTTTTTCTTACATTTTAGGTGATTTTCATGGCTTCATGTTTTTAATCCAAGGGATTCATGGAACTAAAAATCACTTGACACATACATTTTAGAAGAAAAATGTCAATTTGCTGTGAATGAAGGCTGAGAAAGAAGAAAGAGAAGGGATGTAAAAAGAAACAATTAAAAAGCTATGTTTCTGATGGAACAGTTTGGATTACTAGGTGGGATTCATTTGTCCGAACACAGATGAACTGATCAATAAATGCTTCCAGGAGTGATTGTCTTACTTTAAGATATATATCAAACCTAGATTAATACGAATCAATCTCTGGAAATGTCTGTTTCTCTCTATTCTGGACTGTCATGAAGGAATTCTTAGGTAATGAAATCAGACTTGGACCTCTAAATTTTAGACAACTGAAGTTAGAGAAGATGAATCACATCCTTAGTTATTTGTGATAAACTAGTCCTTAAATAATCCAGCTCAAAGGGACACACGCAACCCATTCAGATAATAGTACAGTCAGGATTCTGGGTTTTACTCTATCAAAAAAGTACTGAGAGGTTTTGTTGCTCAACAAAATATCTAATAACTAACTACCACTATGGATGTTGATTTTATAAGCATAGATCCCACAAAAACCATTGGTGCCTTAGGTTGCAAGTGACCCAAGGCACTTGTTGCAAACATTTTGTGAGTTTTTATAAGATTGGGCAATGTAGCCTCAGTTTCCCATTTAGACAACAGCTTCACCAGCAAAATGCTGTGAAATACTTAAGAAATAGGCAATATGTAGAACTCCCAGTCAGGTAAAGAGTTATTTCACATTCAAAGACTTTCTCTGTGCTTGAACAGAGATTTTGGTTTTGGCTCTTGATCTGAACCTTATACCAGCATCCCTTTAAACAGTCCCTTTTCCTAGTCAGCAGTTTTTTTCTCTTTTAGTCCCAGTCTTCCCTTGGCCAATTACATTAATGCATGTTTGTCAATACTGAATTTCATTTGCTGCATAACAGCTTGGAGCGCAGCAAATCTTGTTGAATTTTCCTTGCCTCTTAAGCCTGAGTTCTTGCGTCTCCCCAGCTTTGTGTTGTCAGCAAAACTTAACGCATTTACAATCGGTCTCTTGATCTAGGGCAATTACAGAGAGAAGCAACAGCAGGTGCAGGAAGCTTAACAAGAGACGGATGTTGTACTATCATTGTGGTCTCCAGTCCTGCGTTAGTATCAGGATTGTCAAATTGTTTCAAATTAAATTGACATGGTGTTAGAGGAGGTATCACATGGCTGTTATAAACCTGAGACTGTCCTGGCTGTAATGCCGTGAGAGGAGACAAGGGGAAGGAGACAAGGAGGAGGAGACAGTCATGTGCAGAGGCAGCAGAAGAAGGTGAGAGTGAATGCAGGAACAAAACAAGCAGAAAAGAAAAGGTTTTAACAGGTTGCCTACAATATCTGTGGATTGTCATAAGAAAACAGCTGAGGAGGAGTTATACAGTTGAGAACACAGGAATGCATGTATCACTATGCAATAATTTTTGAATGAATGAACAGGCTAAAGTTTATAAAAGATTAAAATCTCTGTAACTTGATGCCACATCACCAACCTTTTCCTCATTAGGCCACCTGTGGAATGGTGGAAGAGCCCTGAACTAAGAGCACCTGGAACACTGTCCTGGAAAGAAGGAGCTACTAGGTGAAGATGAAATTTTATCAAGGTCTCCCATAATGGGAATGATTCCTCTGGGCCATTATGCTGCTAAAATACTGGCATTCTCTGACTGTAACTGCATTCTTTGAGAGATTTGATTCTTCAAAGGGATCGGATGGAAGAGATATTTCTTCTATATAGAAAAAAGGTAAAGAGCCTTTCAGACTGGTATATTTCTGGGCAATGCAGCAAGAGAACTTTGTTCTCTCAAACAAGCCTGATGAAGGCTGTTCACAAAGTTATTCAGGTTAGGAAGATAGTCACCTTAAAGTCCAGACAAATAAATATTTCCAGAATATGAGGAAGGCATAGAGAGGCAGCATAAATGGTTTAACATAATAAAATGTAAAGTCTTAAACTTGGGGAAAAATAACTTCTGGTACTAAGATGAGCTGGGGGATTGTTTGGATAGTAGCATTGGCAGAAAAGGATCTACGGCGGTCCTGGTGGGCAAGAAATTGAATATTATCCAGCAATATGCCCTTGCAGCAAAGAAGGTCAACAACATACTGGGGTGTATTACCAAGAATATTGCCAGAAGTTTGAGGGAGGTGATCCTTCCCCTCTGCTTAGCACTAGTGAGACATCTCAAGTACTGTCTCTGTTTCTGGGCCCTGTAGTACAAGACAGGTGTGGGTACACTGGACCAAGTCCGGTGACGGTCCACAGAAATGTTGAAGACATTGATGTCAACCTGTCCAGATAAAAAGCATTCATTTAAGTTTGCACAGTAGTCTACAGATGTTAATTGAAATACAGGTTGTCCAGAAAACTACGTTTTTGGTCCTAAAATACTTAACTTCAAAAGCTGAATAGCTCTGTAGGCTTTATTGTGATTGTAAACAAGCAGTTTGATTTCACTGTCTAAAATGAAACATCTACTGTCATTTGAGATTATGAGAGAGTATGAAACATCCACATGGGTCTGGCAGGACTAGATAATGCCTATACTCCTCTGGACTGGAATTTGGAAGCCTTCAGCTTCTGAACTCTACTCATCCTCTCTGTCCAATAAGTGGAAGAAAATGGTCTGTTCATGAACCAAAGTATTTGGTGCTGCACCCTGAATTTTAGGGTAGAAATGAAGCTGTGGTTCCCCAGCTAGACTATCTTGATGATAAGTCTCCCAAGTCCCATGTGAGGGGCATTGCTTTTGAAGGGGCTGTTGTGTGTACACGGGCTTCACTCTTGGAGTAAGAATTAAAACAAACATCTTGTGAGCTTAAGAGAATAACTGTTATGGTCATTATCATGAGATGGACTTTCTTTTCATCTCCATCTGTCTTCTTCAAAACTCTTTTCCAAAAGGACTCATTCAAGTTACTGTAGATTGAGTGCCAAGCACTCAATATTTATCTTTTTGATAAATGTAGTCAAGCCATTTTGTTTAATTTTCAATATGTTTCACATCTAGTTGACTATTTCACCACTATCACTCACCTATTCTTTCCCCTCCAAGTTTGACCTTCTTATCTTCTAGGCTCTGCATTACAGTTATAATTATTTCATCCATAGGTTTGCATGAAATTGAGATTATAGTCCTTTCTATTAATCACCTATCTAAACAATTTAAGGTGATACACATACAAGCACATACATGCCCTCTGCATGATAGCTACCTTTTGGTGTCTAACACAAGAGAACCTATTTCTTAAATAAAGCTAAATTCACTGCTCAAATGTAAGTCCTTTAGCAGTTATGCTGCGTTCTACCAGATTCCTGAATTCTGCATCAGCCATCGACTTTGGTTGTAATGCACAGAAATGATCCCTCTCATGAAAGTATATCTATAATTAGAGTATTGCAAAATATTCACAAATAAATCCCATCTCAGGGACAATTAATCTTGCTTGCTCTCTTATTTAAAGTCTGAAAAACTAGTCTATACATAGTCTATGAGTGTGAGGAAGGTTTCTGAAATGATAGTGGTGTTTTGTTTAGACTGGTTTTTTTTTAAGAGCTATAAGCATTTAAAATTGTGGAAAATACAAGATGTTTTATGCAATCCAAAACCAGAAGGATACCTTTACAGAAACCTTACTACTGAAGAACAAAAATTTTGTCAAAATAAAGGCAATGCCAATAAAGAAAAAAAAAAGGTAGATGAAGATAAAGGAGTAAATGATGAAAGACACAGAGCTTTACACAGAGCAAATGATGGGCTGAAAAGTATACTGTGGAAATGTTTGGTTGGCTTGTATGATTCTCCCAGGGAATCTTGGGATATTCTCCAGCAGATGTTTTATTGTTCAGACATTTAAAACTAGATTAGGAAAAGCAATAAGAAAACAAGTGCAGTGAATAATAATTCAAAAAATGGATGAGATTGCCATTGGAACAGATAAACTGATTCAATGTGCCTTATTAAATATTATATTGCTAAGATCCTAACATACCCTATAATTCTTTGTATCTTTTTTTATGTTCTTAAGACATTATCAAATGGAATAAATAATAGGAATGTGGATTTAATCAAAATCTCTCAGGAGATTTATATTTTTGATATTTAACTAAGAATTATTAAACCAATACTAAGATGAATTCACTGCCCAGGTTATGACATAGTTCACTGGTGTCAGTCATTTTCATACTGACCATTTTATAAAAAATGTGTATGCACAATGTGCAATAGAAGAATTATTTCTCCTGTCCTCTTCACATTTTCTTCCTCTACCTAACACATCCTTACAATACAGACCTCAGGGAATATCTTGGGTTTTCATGTCTCCATGCCATCTCTAGGCTTTTGGAAGACATTATAGTCTCCTTCCCCTGAAAAATAAACATACACTAGGTGCCATCAAATAGAAGCAACTCAAGGCAGAGCCATGAAGCATAAACGATTTTTTCCAGTCAGAACACTGTGATTTGTGTACATATGTGGGTGCGTGGACTGTGCACAGCAGTATGGGAAAGCTGAAGGCTAAGGTGAAGAAATAAGACTGCACTGGAAAATTAAAATTACAACCCCACCAAATGCAAAGCAGAAAGAGAACAGAATTTTAAATAGCTTGGTAGATAACATCAGCTCATTAGCAGTTCTATTACAGCTTACACAGGTTTGTTTTCTCCAAGCATAAAAAACACCCAAGTGATATAATTGTGTCTATGTGTCTGTGTATGGAAGAAAGTAAATTAGACAGACATAGCACAAGTTGTGTCTGAAAACTTAAATGCACCCTTCAAGACAACAAAAGGTGTGGAGGGGAAGATTGCTGAAGCTGATTTTTTTTAAATATTGGTATATCTTGGGCAGACCTATGTCTTATGTGAGACTTCCACTGCCTCACACTGACCATAATTTCTTCCTGCTTTAAAACCGTGATGTTCCAAGTCAAGAACAGTTCCTGACAAATGGAAGCCAGACCCTTTTTCCTGTAAGTTGTGTCAAATTCAGCAATCAAATTCAAGAGGGTAAGGCAAAAGAGAACAAAGGAAATAACACAGAATCTAATTATTTGCATTTATAATCAAAAAGTACACCCCACCAAAAAGGAAACATGTTTGTTGTTTTCTTTTTCCTTCAGAATTCCTTAGAGGAAATGAAGAAGCCTCAAGGACAAACTGGAGATGTTACAGACCAGTGAGAAAAAAAAATCCCTTCCTACTTTAAGACTAAAACTTTCAGTTTCCTAATAGTTACTATCATAAAAGGTCCATGAACTTTATTTGCTTAAGATCTTATTGATATTGTCTCTGTGATAACAAGTCAATATGTATCAGCTTAGTAAAATGAAGACTGAACAACAACTGCATGCAAATATTAAAACAAGATCACTGTGAGACAGAGAATTGATTGTGAACAACAGAAATGTGAACTGGCCTGGGAAGATTTAAATGGAATACTAGAAGGAAGAAGCAGTAAGGTCTCAGTGATAGACTCAACCAAGATGAAATCCAAAATCACGTGTAACTTTTGCTTATTTATTTGTTTTCAGGTCATGGGCATATTTGTTTACAAGCTTTAAAATATTTTTCTTCAAAAGTTGTTTCCATTTGGAATTTTAGAAACTTGTATAGTTGCATGAAGTCTAATCAGAGGAATCACATATGGATTGATGCATCTCAACTAGTACAAGTAACTTTTCAGAGACATCATCTTCATTTTGATTTTGTTTTTTTGAACAAAAAAAACCCCCACAGTATTTCCTTTTGTTTGGGAAAAAGCCCTAATTAAAGACAGGTCTTTTTACTATGTTTATCTGTTTTTTCAAGAAGTATTTTGGTGCCTAATTCACACTGAGTCAACAGAACCTGAAGTTCACTGACTACACTTCATAATCTCTGCTTAAGATGGGAAAGTCAGACAACCTAATATTTTAGATATAGATGCTTTTCATTGTATTTTATATGTCCCATCATCCATTTACCACCAGTGCAGTCTTGGCCACAAAATTGTTTCTACAGAATATAGACACCAGAATGAATTTCTACGATCACAGAAATGTTCTTAAATATCTTTGAAGGTTTGTTTTACATTGCTTAATCACTGGTGTAAAGAACACTAGGAAATAAAACACCAGCTGCTTCAGTTGAGTACTTGTGTAGATTTTCACCTCCTGGGTCCCGAGACACCGGCATGGGTATGGGTGAGCTGATTTAACCATCTCCTAATTGAAATACAAGTGAAACCTCAGTCAGTATAAAATGAGATAACTGTACTGGTTTTGGCGGAATGACACTATCCAAAATTGCTATAAAAGCATCAGCTAATAGGTGCTTTCTGGCTAAAAGGAACTATTGGAACATTTTATAATCTCGTTTGATGCTTCTAAGAATAACTGGGGACACGAGAGACATAGAGGCATTAGAGGACATAATCTAGTATAGGTGGAGAGGTCCATCAGGGTAGGTGCCTTGCATTGGATCTGAAATATCCTCTCAACAAACTAGAGCAGCTGTAGTTTGTGCCACCGAGGCAAAGAATCGGGGCTTTAGATGATGGTCTCGGTGTCAAAATTAAAGGACATATCATTTGATCTGCAGCACATTTCTGTCCTTTTTTGGATGATTGAAGACGATTTGAGTTCATGAGGAAGACTGAACAGGTCTGCAGGAAAAGAAAGTGTTATCCAAAAATTGGCGATTTATATAGGTTGAGAAAATCTCAAAGTAAAAAAATCCTTATTTTCTCTATGAGTTACAAGGAGAGCTATAGGTATTTCAGGGTTGGTGAAGTAATTTACTATTATTTACTTATCACTGATGTGTTGCTAAAACCGTGAATATTAGCAACATTTCATAGCAACTATATTCAAGAACCCGATGTAGGTCTCAGTTCCAGTATGGAACACATCCTCATCTGGGGTTTATGTCTTCATAATTGTACATTACCCAGTGGTGGTGAAAGACACTCCCCTGGAGTATTTCAGGAGGAATTAAAAAGCAAACAAACTAACTCTGGGAAGCAGTCAAGTCACCACAATAACCTCGCTCCTGTTACATATAAGTGAAGCCTACTATTCTAGAATTTAGCACTAACAATATTATGCCCACCACAACTCCCCACTCTCACCAGGGCACTCAAAGATACAGAAAGACTAGAGTAAAGGAAAAGCAAACTTAAGCTGGCATGTATTGAATCAAACACCCCTTAAACAAACAAACAGACAAACCTGAAGTATTTGGAAACCCTAACAAAAATTAGTATTCGTTGTACTTCTGCTTGATAGAAGCTATTTCAAAAATCTTGTGATCAAATGCAAATCCACATCTTAATGAACATAATGACTGGAGAAAACGAGGCAATGTGGACGAAGGTGCCAGGATACTGTTTTATTTTACGTGTTGAAAGAAGGGTCTTATTAGACCTATTGGAATGGTCTGAATAATTTGGCATATTCCACTACAAACTTTAAACCTAGGATTTTTGGTGCAAATGTATTCTTTTCACTTCAAAGAATTACTTTGAGTTAATAAGGAAATATTCAACATTTTTCAGCAAAAGTATTATATTTACAAAAATAAAACTTTTATTAAAAAAAAAAAAGGATGTATAAAGGGCCTTGTAAAAAAAAATCAAGGCAGGGAGACCAAAATCAAGAGAAGCTGAGATTTATGGAAACAAGACTCTGGAGATGGGAGGGAATCAAAGACAAGGATGTAATGATGGAAGAAAGAATATGGGGTAAATCTTCTTTTGTGTTGCTCTTATACACACAGAGCCTGTTTAGTTGCTGAAACACCGCTATTTCCCAGAGAGAAAGGTGGCTAGTCTTGGAATTATAGATGGATACTTTGCATGAATTGCATTACATGCAATCTTGATGTTTCATTTCTGCAGAAACTTGACATTGAATGGATCCCTGAGGGTTCAATAGTTCTAGTTTCTGAGTACTCTGAACACAATCCCCTTCATAAGTCCAATTCTATTCCACTCTGGTGAAATAATTTCCCATAGAATTATTTGCAATTTGCTATTTAAAATTAACTTCTAGATTCATCCAATTTTTAACACTGCTGAAGGAATTCTTACTCAGAGGTAGCCAGAGAAGGCTATTTATTCTCTGATTTCAGTAGATTTTCATGGACTCATGTCATCCTTAGCTCTGACTCTTGAACCCTCAGTGACAAAGAGGATAATTTTTCTCTCCACATTGTGTACAAAAGCAAATTCAGACCCCTTAATCCAGTGACCTTGAAGACCCATTAGTGATACTGATAGTGAAAGTATCAGCTTAAGGCAGCATTCATGTATTATTTTTCCATCAAATACCTGTAATTGACAATAACCCCTGAACATGAATTTTTCCTCTTTGTTTCCCTTCCTCCATTCTGTCCCTGTTTGTGAATCCCTATGTGTGTAACCACCCTTGAACGTATTTTTTGCCATGGAGAAACAGTGCTTTAAATTTCATCAAAAATCCATTTTTTCTGACTGAGTATTAACCGAGATATTGTCTGTATTTTTTCACAGTTAGTTTAATTCTGTAGTATAAAACTGTGGCAATAAAATAGTCCAACTCACCAGCTTTGAACCAGTGCAATTGAGAGGAGAAACTAGTGAAATGGAATTACACCAATTTTACATCAGGATAGCTGAGTTTAATCTTCTGATTAAGATTTGAAGTTGTTAGCATACAGATGACTCTTGTACAAGCAACCACAGTATTTGTTTGATATTTCTGCACTGTCAAAATTCAAGTAGACATGGATAGTCTGTATGTTCCCGGAATTATAACCTTTTTAAAAAAAACAAGAAGCTCAAAAAGTCTGGAGATGTTCTGTCCAGACTTCAGAGACAATAGTCGTGTTTGTCAGTGCTTACACACAAACACAACCTGTGACCTGAATACTTATGACCATCAGGGCAGCTAAAATAAATCAGACAAGAGGTCTGTCCAGCTCAGTATCCTGTCTCTTACAGAGGTGTAAAGCAAATATCTCATGAAGGGTGAAAGATAAGGACAGGTAAAGGAAATAAAGGAAAGTGTCTTTCAGTCCACTCACAGATCTCTACTATTTAGGGTTAAACAAATTCCTAAACTGGGGCAACGTCTCAGCATCCAGTTGTCTGAGAAGGATTTCTCTACCAGGTACTTTCTCAGTTTCCTGTGGAAATGTGTACTTTGTTGGTATTTAGCATTCAAAACAGCTGTGACAAAGAATAGTGTGCTTCTGTGCCCCTAAAGGTGGTCAGCCACAGAGAATGGAGCAGTTAAATCCAGAAAAGCCAGAAACTCAAATGTTCCAAAGCAGAACTACAGTAAATGATTGCAGGTCTGAGAAACCAAGCCTACACAGGAAGAAGTAGGTTTATATATATATATATATATATGTATGTATGTATGTATGTATGTATGTTACGGCTCTGATGAGGAGCAGCTGATGGAACTAGGGTTGCTTAGCCTAGAGAAAAGAAGCTCAGGGGAGACCATACCAATCTATGACTCCTAGAAAGGAGGTTGTAGCCCGGTGGGTCTCTGACTTTTCTTCTAGACAACCAATAATAGCATGAGAGGAAATGGCCTCAAGTTGCACCAGAGGAGGTTTAGTTTGGGTATTTGGAAGAAATGTGCAAGAAAGTGATGGAGTCATCATCCCTGGAAGTGACAAAAAATGAGTTGATGTGGTGCTTAGGGACATGTTTTAGTGGTGAACCTGACAGTGTTGGTTAATATTTGGACTCAAAAATCTCAAAGGTCTTTTCCAACCTGAATGATTTTACAATTCTACATCAAATACAGAAACAAGGAGTTAATATAAAAGGAGCCATAAGCAAGCAGCTCTCAAAATAATTTAGGAACAGTTTGGAGTACTTCAAACGTAGGCCAAAAAGTATCTCTACATGTCATAGAATCATAGAATCACAGAATCACAGAATATCCTGAATTGGAAGGGACCCACAGCGACCATCAAAGTGCAGCTCCTGAACCTGGGCAGGACACCCAAGAGTCACACCATGTGCCTGACAACATTGTCTAAACACCTCTTGAACTCTGTCAGGATCCATGCCATGACCATCACTTTCCTGGGGAACCTGTTCCAGTGTCCAACCACCCTCTGGGTGAAGAACCTTTCCCTGATATCTAATCCAAACCTTCTCTAAACACAGCTTCAGGCTACTCCCTTGGGTCCTGTCAGCAAGTCACAAGAGAGAAAAAAGATCAGTGCCTGCCCACGAGGCTTCCCTTTGTGAGGAGGTTGTAGACACAGGCAGGGACACCTCTCCCTGGACCAGACCCATCTAATCAGGCCCCAATGCCTCTTCAAACTCTCTTAGGCTGGTGTAGTTGCTACACTCAAAGAGCACAGCACAGGCATTGGCCTTGTTCATGGCATCACAGCTCATATCTAAAGACAATAGGGGAAATAAATGGCATTTTCATGGTGTATCTCATTTGAGCAATTTCAGACACCTAATGCAAAGTTAACAAATCATCTACCAGGAGTGCCTATTTCCCTCCACTGACTAAAATGGAGTGCTGAGTGATGAGCTCAGCAGCAAACAAGATTTGCTCAACACTGGATGTTTTTTGCTTTCTCTCAGTGGTGACAAAACTGAAAAACAGTAAAGTTAACGAAGCAGGCACACTGCTGGAACACAACCCAGCATTGCAAAACACCTCCACTGACTCTCTCATGATGGAGAGCCCTGCCTATGGTGCTCCTCAAGTATGATGCTGCCCTGAGAAAAGATGGTTTCAGAAAGAGCCTGTCGAACTAAGTTTTCTCCCCACCTCCCCACCCCCACCCCTTCTTTCAAGAACAGCACTGTGAGTGGCTCTTTCCATTAACTTTGAGAAACAAGCATCAGTTTTAATAGAGCTTGACATGTTTAACAGACAAAGTAAACCACGCCTTCACATTGATTATGTGCACTTTGGACAATTTTCTTTTAGAGAGGACTTTATGGGAGGATAACATGCTTCTCACTATTTTCAGTGTGATTCAATGACGTCCTGTAGGGCTTTGTATAACATATGCACATCAAAACACATTTGGCTTTCTTGACAAAAACATATTTTTGGTTTGAAGAAAAATGAACCACTGCATGACTCATTTTAACTTTGTATAGTCCGTTTATTTCAACCTTTGTAAATTTTACATAGCCAAGCCTGGAATTATCTGTAAAATGCCAGGCTGATATTTTTATTCCTGTAATTTACAGTAATTTTGGACCTGAGTAGGTCCAAAATTTAATATCTAGAGGCAACTGGTCTGCCTTCAAGAACAATAGATCCTCACATTGATCCAGAAGCTACAGTTTCTTTATTTGAGAATTTCCCTCATTGGAATGAAAAAAAAAAAAAACCAAAACAAAACAAAAACAGTATTCAGCTTTTTTATCAAATTTTCTTTGCAGGTCTCAGTCCTATTGCTGCAGGATAGGCACATCTGTCAAAGATCAGCCATTGTTTTTATCAGCCAGGGTGATTGGTAACTCAGAATGTTTATGTACACAGCTCTCAGCATATCTCTAGAGCAGAGAGGTTTCCAAGATCATGTAAGACAGCACACCTACTTTGACTTAAACCTACTATCAAAGCCATGGCATTCAAATCAGCAAGTGGAACAACTGTTAGGACGTGCTTTGTGCTTTGCTGGATCTCGAACCTGAACTCTTGATTGTCAAGAATCAAGTCCACGATGCCTAAAGAGAAAACCTCAGTAACAGTGAAAGGAAGAGACCTCGTGGGAAGCTTTATGTAGTGCTCAAATTGCTGTTACTTCTTTCTCGTGATGCAGACCTTTTAAGAATTCTAAGTTATGATCCAAATGGTAAAGAGAGAAAGACAGACAGTGTAGGCTTGCTAATAGTGAAGAATTGTCAGGACTTTTTTTTCCCCCTACAAAAATCTTTGAAATGTTAAATAGTTAAGACTTGTGGTAAAGGCTGCCTGAGTTTATAGAGAGGCTGCATAATTTTTCCAAAAGATAAAGTGTTTTCCTGTTGTCTTGTGGATCAGTTAATTTGCACTCCACCAAACAAATCTATATCTCCCTATTCAATTTTACAGAACTATAAAGTTAGAAGATGACACAGCTATTATTCAGATGCTGAGTGATTCAGGTGCAGGGCAATGTTGGAACTGTACTGAGCAGACCCAGTCTCCCCAGTTTACACTGCTGAGTAAAGCTGCAGAATACAGAGACCTGCATGATAGCTAATGCAAGAAGTTGGACTGTTCTTAATGATTTATGTACCATGGGGCACAGTGGACATTGAAGGAAGAGTTAAATGGAAAGCCATCAAGCGTAAAGAAATGTCTTTTGAGAAAAGATTTATAGAATGACCCAGTGGATGGACCTTGGCTGATTGTAATCTGCATATGAGGCCAAGGCAGGGGGAAAAGGGACTAACAATCAACACTAGAGTAATTTGCCTGATAATAGAAAATTAAAGAACTGGAGAGGCAGGCAGCAGCCTGCAAAAATTCATGCAAATTTGGATCTGCTGTATAATTAGCCACAATAGTTAAACTGGAAAAAAAAAAAATGAATGACATCAAATTAGAGAAAGATTTCTGTAATATACAATAAAATTGCAGAGTTTACATAAAAAAAGGAGGCTTAGATAATGGGGAGAAAATTTAAAAGCTAGCAAAGTACTCATAATCTGAACAGTAAAAAGTTTTGATATGATTAGACAAGCATCTGTGAGTTTACAATCAGTACAGGTTGTAGTGCGATAATGAAATAAAATTGATGTACAATATGCTTGCACAGAACAAAACCACCATACAAACATATACTTCAGGGATGGGTTTGAATGACACTCAAAAGAATGTAGTGGTAAGGGAAAGATTTGGAGTTTTGTAACCCACATGAATCTTTAATTATATTTTAAAGACGAAATGTACCAACATCTTATCCTGTTTTGGGCAGTGCATATGAAAGCTAAGCTTCCCTAAAAATTAAGTCAACATAGAGTTATACTGTTAGCTTTGTCTGTCTTTGAGATATATTCTTACCATGGGGTTAACTTAAGTCCTGGTGTGTGAAAGATCCTTGCCAGAGGAACCGCTGCATTTTTTTCTTATGCAGTCACACAGGTTTCCCTTCAAAAAGGAAAGACATAACCTGTTTAAGAAAAATAGGACTTGGTCAGGATTGAGTCCAGGAACCAGGACTCAGGCAAATGAGTTGTGTTCCTATTTTCTCTCCTTTTTTTTTCCCTTCACAGTCATCATGATAATCATCCTTTCTATTTTTATTATTAGATTAAAGATAAAGAGAAAACAATAAATCAGCAGAATTCTGAACATTAACCTACTGCCCTTTAGAACTACTACAAGACTGTGCCTGGCATGACCATCAGCACTTTGTGCAAGGCAGGGGAGTGTTGGTTAGAGAAATGAAATCTAATTTTTCCCCTTTCTCTCTTTCATTTTCGTTCCTCCCTCAAATTGTTAACTGGGATGAAGGCAAAACAGGTTGAGGGACATTTGAGACTGAAGGACAGGTAGTTAAAGTCAAAAGAAATAAACTCTAGATGAAGTTTACCCTTGCTTTTTATAGTAACTTTTAGAAGCTACAGCTGAATAGTGTTTAGAAACTTACTGGAGTTTCCCACTATCCTCTATATATGCATACATTTTAAAATAGGAGTGACTGTACTCCACAGGGATCTGGCAGCTGCTGACTATAAAGCAGGTTGTACTGCAGAGACTGGATCTGGTCTTGGGGAGACCCTTTGTAATTACCACTGGTCAGAAGGGAAAGTTTCATTTCTTGTGAGTTAGAAAGAAAAAGGAATACTGGGATTTCAAATAGTGCAAGGTGTAACTTGTAGGTGGTAGGAAAAAAAAAAAAAAAAAGAATTTTTCTAGTCTAAGTTTCTGGGGAAAATAAACCCTGTTCATACTTTGATCCAAATCGTATCTCAATTCAAAAATGGGTGTTATTTAATGGGAATAGAGACTGACAAATTTTTGCTATGAGAGAAAGTCCCTGGTTATATTTCTCACATGAAAGTGATAAGTTATCTTGTAGACATGATTATTTTTCCACTGTATTTCCTTTCCTGGATTCTCTATTTCCTATCCCCTGGAGGCAAATATTCTTTTAACATTTAGCAGCACTATTACATTTCATGTTTATTCCTAATAAAGAGGTGATCCATTTTTCTTTTAGAACATCATGATCATCAGAATTTTGTTAACTAATGCAGTTCTTAGTAAAGCACTTTTCACAGAGTTGGCTACTACCAGCTGCAAGTCAGAAGACAATTTCTAATTTCTCTGCCATCAGATTCTCATGAGAAGGTTTTTGTTAAATATTTAATCAGATCCAGGGCCTTTCACTTGGGACTGTGGTTACTGCTTCTTTTCCAATTACAATATTTTGTAGAGTTGTGGAGTATAATTAAGCAGTTGTCCTCTCCTTTTCTGTATTTTTGCTCCTAGAATTTAGCAGAACTTCACTTATTATCGATAAAATATTTAACTGAGGTTAGAAGAAAAAAATTATCTAAACTAAATATATTTTTGATATTTTAATTCATCTCTCTAAAATGCTCATTTAGTATTCAGCCCATCTATCAGCCTTTATATCTATATTAATGTTCACCGTAGAATAGATGAGATGGTATGAAAGAATATACCCTGTCAAAATTGAAAGTCCAGTCAGTAACTTCAGATAAAAAAATAGGTTTTTCCACCTATGGAAACAGTCGGTTCAGTAAGATATATTTCCATTGTAAAACATCAGCAAAATAGTTTGGATGTTGTCAAAGTTAAGAAGCCAGCCTTCAGCCTCAAGAGATACATTCACCTACTTTCAAGTAAAGGTCTTCATTTCACATTCAGGATGGTATTTAAATAGAAAAACAAATGCAGAAATTTTTTTTATTCTGTTTTAGGTGTGTGTGATGTAGTTACTGAAAGTAACAAAGTTCTTATTTTCATGTGGTAATGGAAGAAATCATTAATGCGCTATAGCATATCATGGACATCCCCTAAATTCTAATCAAAAGGACTAAACAACCAAGAATTTTCGTGTATTTTATTTCATTTCATTTCCATATATCTCCTGGCAGTTTTGACTTTTTATTAAACTTTTTTTTAACCTGTATTACATTTTCTTTCAGATATTTTTGGCTTGGCTTAAAGTGTCATATTGATCAGCCTGTGGACTTATCTGATTGTCTTTCAGACTGAAGTCCTCTATTTAATTAATAGTGCAAGTAGAGAAAGGGTAATATCAGCTGTACTGTGTGTGCCACTTCCAAAAAATTGACTCAACTTTTCCTGCAGAAACAAGATGCTTAAGGCAAGAATAGAAGAAGAAAAGACATACAGACTGATATGGCCTTGTAGCTTCCTTCTATCAATGTGTAGATCCCTCATGAACCTCAAGTTGCATGAATCCATATTCAGTGATGGCACCTAGCAACCAATAAATTTGTCCAAACTACATCTGATTTATAGTTTACAATTTTGGATGTGCCATGCCACTCTCACAATGAGTTTCACAATAAAATGCCTTTTATGAGAAAGTTTTTTGTGATGGCTACTTTACTGTGTGCTCTTTTTTATTGTTCGTGTGGGGAATGATATTCTTGATTTCAGTTCCTTTGCCATTCATGGTTATAGATGAATGGTAAAAAACTAAAATATGCCCTTCCATCTGTCCACTCTTTAGCCTGAAGATTTCCCCATCATGTCTTCTCATCTGAAAAGTCCTGCCAGGCATCCTACAATCCTCATCTCCCATTTTAGCTTCTCCAGCTCTTGTAAAAGTGTCTTATTCATGATGAAGCTATTTGCCTATAGCAATAGAAAATATCCTTACTTGACTATGTTAGTTTAACAGTGTTGAATTGTAGACAAGATACTGAAAATGATCCAAGCATGTTGCTCACATCCTAGTCTGCTAGTCAGTCTAGTCACTCTCTGTTTTCTTTCTGTAGGCAAGTCAGTTCTGCTTGTAATGCTTTTATTTTCCCCTACACATATTTATTTTCTCCCTAGACATGTTAAAACTATTTATTTTAGCAGGAGGAAGTTTATTTTAGAAGGACGAAGACTGAAAACAGGCCATAAACTCAGTCTGTGTGTGCTTAATTTATATGTACAGTCCAAAATCACAATGTTCAGTTTAATTAGGCCTTCTAGGAAGATGACTATATGAATTTTCAAGTGTAGAGTAAATGCTCCTTATTGCATAAAGTTAGTTGGGCCATTCTGTATATAAGATTGTTCGGCTCATTTGCTTGTGCCTATCTATATCCAGCTCACTTTATGGTAAGTTCAAAATAATTATTTCAGCGAAGAATGGTCTGTACCAATTGTCCACCTCTTTCGTGAGCGAAAGGCCTGAAAAAAATACGTATTGTGTTATTTTTGCTATTTCCTTTCCCTTTAAGTCCACTTCTACTCTACCTAATTTAAAGCAAGCAGAGCAAAAGACCCAGAGAGTACACTGAAGGATTTTTGCAGGACACTTAAAGCCAGCTTCCTTTGGCAAATTTGCAAAAACTGTTTTTGATTTAAAATAGAAGGATGGCATATCCCTCCCTGGGAGCAAACTTGCATCCGCTAATGTTCCTCCAGAAGTGAGTTATGAGAAGAAGCCTCAGATGGATTAGAGAGGAAGGTTAAATTCCAAGGAACTAATTTGTTGAAAAGGTGAAGGTAGCTAACTAAAGGGAAAAAAATTAAATTGATACACCAGGTCTGCAATATCTTTCCTCCTCACTGAATATTGATGGGTAACTTACAGATATCAAGAAGAACAAGTGCCATAACATAAAGCAAGGTTGTTTCCCCCCGGAAATTTTGGTGCAGAGTCAAGGTAAAGGCATATATGCTCTTTTTGACATGTTAAGATCTTTCTAAGTGAAATATAAATTTTCATTTAATAACTTAAGATTAATAATAGAGAGATATTTTTTACTGCTAAAAGCCAGATAACTTCTTTTGGCAATTTTATCATTCCTTTGCCTCCTTAACATTTCTCAGAGATTTAATGGCCCATTTTCTGGTGTAAATCAACATAGCTTCAATTATGTCAACTATGTTAAGCAGATAATATTGGCCCAGTATTTTATTCATAAGTGTACATGAAGTCAAACTTACTTCGGAGTTGAAAGTCATTGCATAAAATTATGACAGAAGACAGAAAAGATGTGGCTGGGTAGGACAAAGTGGACAAGGCACCCACACTAGTCTGTGAACTTTAATAGCCCATGCTTAATTATTCCTTTTCTGATACAGCTATTTGAACATTGATCTTATCATAAAATATGGTCACAACATTGTAGGATATCCTGAGTTGGAAGGGACCCACTAGGATCCTCAAAGTCTAACTCCTAGCCCTGTACAGGACATGCCAAGAATCCCGTCATGTCCCTGAGAGCTTTATCCAAACACTTCTTGAACTCTGTCAGGCTTGATGCTGTGACCACTGCCCTGGGGAACCTGTTCCTGTGCCCAGGCATCCCCTGGGTGAAGAATCTTTTCTTAATATCCACTGACACACCTTCAGACCATTCCCTCAGGTCCTGTCACTGGTCACCAGAGAGAAGAGAACAGTGCCTGCTCCTCTGCTTCCCCTCACGAGGAAGACTGCAATGAGGTCTCCTCTCAGGCTGAAAAGACCAAGTGATCTCAGCTTAAAGTTCCAGCAGCAATGGAGAATAAAAAGACTTCAAACCAGAAGAACTTTTTTTACTGCTTCACAGAAAGGGCATCTCTGTAAGTAAAATAGAAGCTTACCTCTTCTAGGTCCACAAGATACCTGCCTGAAATAATTTAAACACCAAAGTCTGAGTCATATCCTTACAGCTTTTCTTAAAGTCAAGGGGGAGACCTAGCTGAGGCATACTATGGAAATTCTGGTTCCAGAAAATGGTCTGAAGATTTTCTCCCTTTTTCCTCAGTCTTCTCAAAGCCTCCTTTCCTTCTCTTTCCTTCCTATACTGACTAAAAAAATTTCTGTTTTGTTAATTGGCTTGGTTTTCTTTTCTTATGCTTGGAATATCCTCTCTGTTCTTTTGCTACCTGTTGCAGAATCACCCACTAATATTACAGAGAAAAAACGCTCCTTGTGCCACCAAAAAATACTTCTGAATTATAGGGAGAGGTTTGCAATTGAAAGGATCAAACATTCTCATGTGTGTGATTTTCTTAAAAAGAATAGGTCTACATGTGTATTTTTAGAATTATATGAATATTTATGAGATCTTTCCATGTTCAGTTAAAATACTGCTGTTTGTTCTGTTTCACTATTTTAGGGGCCCTGGAATATCTTCTCAAAGACGAGCAAACATCTGAAGATCCCAAAATATTGTGACTGGAATTTGGGGAGAAGATGAAGCGGTTTGGTCAGTTGATATTAACAGAAACACTGCAGCTTTCAAGTCTTCAAAATTCCTGGAATAAAGCCATGTGTAAACAAATATCTAAAAATGTAGGAGCTCAATGCTATCTTCAAAATGGACTTGGACAGCTTATCTATCACATTGCTGTGCAACCTTAACTTCTTTAATTGATAACATTACTCTTAAAAATATGTCATGAATTCTCCTTGGACTCCTTATCTCTTCGGATTTGGTTAGGTAAGAGGTTATCAGCCTTTCAGGAAGCTTCCTAGAGCAGTGGAATAAAAACAGTGGCATTGAGCCTTGCTCCTTGCTTAGCCGTGAGCCACTATAGTCAATCTCTATTTCAGAATGAGTAAGCCCACGACCTGTTTATGACCTGGGTAAGATCTTATGCATCAAGACATTGTAAGCTTATAGCAGCCAATTATTTGTATGCTTTTCTGTGCTTGAAGCAGTTTTGCCTGCAAGCATGGTGTGTGTAAGTGAGATGGATACATTGGTAGGCTCAGACCAACAATCAAGCTCCAAAACTTTAGCAAGTCAACACACATTTGTATCTCCTGCTTATGTAAGTCCTTAGTGAAGGTGAGATAATGAAAGGGCTTTAAGATAACTTTCATTATGATTCATCTGCCACAGACTCATAATGTGCACATTGAACACAGCGAATATCAGCTGATGCTCAGTTATCTGATGAGCTGCAGGGATGTTAAAATGTGTTTACACCCTGAGAATGACAAATGTAGGCAAAGTTTGATCAAGGCAAGGTTCCTATGCAACTACAAAAGGAGCAGCATCAGAGAACAAGATTTGGTCAGAAAGAGTGGTCCTCATGTCAGTTGGAGGTGTAATATCGTTAAAAATGTGAAGCATGGTACCAGTAAAAACTGTGCCAAGGAGGCTTAAAAACAAGGAAAAAAATCTCTTCCTTTTCCTTTTCTCACACCCGTGTCACAGCATTCCCTTTTAGGAACTACTATACACTTGTTGCAGTAGAGGAGTTTAACTAATAAAGACTTAGAATAGTAATGCTATGCTACTTTGATTTCAGGTCAACCATTATGATAATAAAATATAGAATAGCAAAGTTTTCAGTAAGCAGAAGTCTTAGGTTCTAATACATGCTTAAGCTTATTGATTACACTGGTTTATGTGATAATAAAAGTACAAACATATGCACACACCTTTTGCAAATAAGAAAAATCGTTTGTCTTCAGCTATCTCCTCCTTTGTGCTTTCACAGCAATTCAAAAGTCATAATAGATAATGGGAAAACAAAGTCTTTACTTTTCATGAATGACCTTGGAAAAGTTGCCAGATTTCTCTGTATTGTAGTTCCAACATTGGGTAAGAAACACTCTCTTGTTGTAAACACTTGTGAGATCCTACAATTCTTGATGAGATGAAAGAGGAAAAGCTTTATTAATTTTACTTCAGTTTTAACTACTACAAAGTGGTTAAATAGATATATCACTGTTTATCCCTTAAGACCCAGTGCATTCTGCCCAGTTCAAAAAACTATTTATTTTTTATTTTTAATTTTACTGTATATATGAAAGTAATACATATATTATATACAGGTACAACAACTTTTTGGAATGAAAAAATAATTTAATCAGAATCTTTTATGTTAAAACTGTTTAATTTAAGTATCTGAGTGGTTTTTGGTGATGTTGGGAAATTGTTTTTGAAAAGGGGTTCTGACCTACTGTCTTTAAATTGGGAGTGGGGTGGGTCGTGTGTTTTTTTTTGTTTTGGGGTTGTTGGGGTTTTTTTTGGTTGGTTGATTGGCTTTTGTTTTGTTTGTTTTTTTTTGTTTTGTTTTTATTATTATTATTTTATTTTTGTTTTGCTTGTTTTGTTTGTTTGTTTGTTTGTTTTTAATTGCCCATGTGATCTTTACCATTTCAGAGAAGGAGGAATACATTTCTTTTTATGATATGTAAGAAGACTTTCTGTCATATTTGGAGATCAGTGTGGTATTTGCCATATTGTGCCCATAGCAAGGGAAATTTAACCCAAAATGTGGCTAGCAGTCTTATCTGAGTCTTAGCATTGATCCTGAGATAACTCCTGGGACACAGCCTTGAGCAGAGTGATTTTGTGGATCATGGTTTCAACACTGTCCATCCAGTCTTCTTGCTCTTGACGTGATTGACGAGGGATTTTTAATCTTTTTATCCAACTCAGTTGTCAATACAGATGCAGGCTCTTTCCTAAAAGGCAAACATCTTCTTCCTTTCACCCCAGCCAGCATTGCTTATCCTGGTGTAGCCTGAGCCCAGCACCTTTTATGCACCTCCAGTTATGACTTATGGACTTCAGCAGGAGAGTGAAGCACAGCAATGCCTCAGGGCAAGTGACGCTTTGTATTTGTGTGGGGGGGTAATTTTATTTTATTATCTTATAAAATAGCTTAATCAATGAACTCAAGCAGGTAGTAGAAACTGAGACTTCTGTTTATGGGGAAACTTTTGAGATTTATTTTTGCCATTTGTAAGTAGTGCCGACAACTGAACTCTGAAGGAGGAAGAAATGGAAAATGGCCTGATGTACTTTTTTTTGGTGTGCAATGAGTCAAAATTTCCTTTCCAAGGTCATTAAAAAGCAGGAAAGTGACAGGATTGTCCTATTTATGATAGGTTTTTTGTGCATCTGTGTGAAAATAAATAGATTATTCCATATGAATTCCAAATAAAATTTATGACTATAGTAAATTTTTCTTATGGATATTGATTGTATTGACTGAAAACCCCTCCTTACAAATTCCCTTGTTTCTACAACATAAGTGTTATAACTTGGCTGAAAAAAAGAAGTTTATAATGAATTTTGGCATTGCTTATTTTACTTAACAAACTGAAAAGCTTTTATTCTTCTGAGATTTGTGTTCTGATTCCCAATAAGGTGGTGGTGGATTATTTACTTCTTTTTTTTTTTCTTAATAGTAAGACTTAGTATAATCCTGAGCTGGTTTTTGTTGATTGTCTCTACAATCCTGCCTGCATTTTTGCACTCAAATAAACTGTAATATGAAAGGTAGAACAATTGTTGAAACCTGTTCCTGTTTCTCAGAAGTCTCCAGACACTGTATTTTTGGTTTTGTCCATGCATAAGCTAGAAAAAACCCTTCTCTTGCCACCCTCTTCCTTTCCTTTTTTTTTTTTTTTTTTTTTTTTTTAGTTATGATAATTTTGCTAAATAATTATTGTCTTCTGCTGATGGATATTTGCTAATAATGATATGGAAAGACAAAATGAAATGCAAGAGAAACTAAACCCCAAAATGAATTAGCCTGCATTCTCATGTGGGTAAAGTTAAATTGCTCCCATACTACTCAGCTGAGGTGATAGTATATTGTGTATTCTTTGTTTCTTGCTGCAACCACCTTTCTTCATCACATACAAGGTTATATATATATCTCCTCACAGGAGAGCTTCTCTACAGGCATAACCAAAAGAGGACAGTGATGGACACTTAAAATCTCCAGTACCAACCAGGCTGTCTGCCTTCCCCTCAGCCAGCTCCACAGAGCAGGCATTCCTAACTCAGATCCTTAGGCAGTCAAATGAAGACAAGCAGAAAGAATTTGGACCAGTGTTCCCAGAAAATATTCAGGGAGAGGCTGTTAGTCCAGAAAACTAGTCCATAGTCAAGAGAGAGGAGCAACAAAGTTGACATTGGGAAGATTATATAAGGTTCAACATGAACTAAATAACTCTCTAGGTGCAACATTAATGATAATAGTGCAACAGGTACAACATCTGGTTCGCCACAAGGCTCTGCAAGTAGAACATTAAGATTTTTAGTTTAATTAGACATGCAAATCCTGTGTAGATCATAGTAAAACCAAAATACAATAAATCACCTAACATAACACTTCAAAGTCAATTTCATTTAGTGGCAAGTTAAATTACGTTGACAATAATTAAATATATTGGGCTCACTGTCAGTGGAGATGAGAGTTGAGCTGGTGTGGAGGTATTAATCTAAAAGTGTTAAACTGGTTTATTTATGATTCTCCAGTTTTCAACTTCTGTGTTTAAAAGGGAAGTTAGAAACCAAACTCTCATATATCCCATTATACTGATACTCAGGTTCAAACTTCCATCTATTTCAATCCCTTTTTTTTTTTTTTGGTCTGCAGTTATCAGTATGTAATAGATCCCAAAGTTCAAAACACCTCTGTCTCTCTTTGTGTGGTAAACATACAGAATAAAAAACTTTTTGATGTTATACTGTCTACAGAGATGACAGACAGAGGACTCTACACTGTAGCTGGTGGGTGGGTGAAGGGGAAGTTTTACACACAGAACCCTCCCATCTCCCAGTCACATGGCATACTCATAATCTTCAGTCTGCATACCTGGGCAGGCATGAGCGGGGCACAATTTGTTGAACTAACTCAAGCGTGTAAATTCGCATATATTCCAATTCTCTCTGAGGCCATACAAATATATATGTATATACGTATGTGCACATGCATATAAATGGCATTCTCTTCATTTTTTTCCTTGAAGAGCCTGTCTTCAGCAAAGAGTTATGGAGATCTTCTTTTTATCCTACATTATGGAGATCTACTTTTTATCCTGCTGCATACTGAGAGTCTAAAGCACCAGACAAGTAACCGACTACATCAGGATCAAAAATCTTTGACAGAATCAACAAAGTAAACCCATGCCTCTTGAGTAATTTTTTATTTTCTATTTTTTTGCTGTTGTTGAAACAAGGTGATTTATTTTACCTTTGCACACATCAGTTTGGTAACAATCATGTACATTTTAATATTTGAAACCCAAGATCTGACACCCTGGATAGTTCATTCTTATGCCAGGAGTAGCTATCTAATCATTCAGTGTCTTAGTTTGCTGATTCACAAAATGGGAATAGGCTGAATCTGGCCCTAACTCCAGGAAAAAATTCTGTCAACTACATTGACTGCATGAAAACTTAAGGATTTGGCCCTGTGCTGACAGTCAGTAAGCTGGAGTAAAAATGTTCTACATGTGCTATTTGACCTCTACAGTTGAGGATTTAAAACTTTAATTATAGGAACGAGAAGATGAGAACAGATTCTGAGTTAGCTACTTTTTTTGAATAGATATTCAGACTCCAGGGGGAATAGTGATTTGCAGGCTCATTGAGGGAGAAAAAGGATGTCCTTTCTTTCCTAGGTGTACGGGGGGAGGAACAAAAGGGGGCCTTGATACCATTCCATTAAAATAAATCACTTCTCAATCCAGGCGAGAATTTGTATCAGAATATTTGATAATCGAAACTTTACCAACAAGAGCAAATCAGAGAGGGCATTAGATTATGCAGGGCCAGATCCTGCTAAGCCTCCCTCAGAGGTGTCTTACTGAATTCAGGAGCAGATCAGTATGCAGAAAGTTACCTGGACAATGGTTTTAGGCAGTGGAGTGAGTTTTAGGCAGTGAAAGAGAGAGCTGTGTTGCTTTTTTTTGTTCTGGGGAGAGTTGGCAGTGGACAAATTACAAGAGTACTAATCATAAAGCCTGACCTCCAGCTGCCATTGAAATCAGTGAAAAAAAATCTTCCTTTGACTCCAGCAGAGACAAGACAGGACAGTTAGGGTTAATTAATTAATTACTCTCCAGAAAATGCTTTGAGATCCTCTGATATAGAGATCCTCTGATGTAGAGATTCTATAAGATGGCAGAGTGGCACTGTAATCCAGAGAGGTATTTAAAGAGCTGCTATTCATCAATAACAGAATACAATCATTAGTAAATCTGCTTGTTTCGTTACATTAGGGCAGAGAGACATTTTTAGGTTTTAAATTTTCTAATCAACAACAGAAGCAGTAGTCTGGGAATGGACCTGTCTAGAAACAAAATGTGACATAAACATTCTGGAACAGTAAAATACTTTTCTGAGACATTCTCTTCAAAAAGTGTGTGTGTGTCTGAGTGTGTGGAATATCATTATTTGATCAATAGGATGTTTCTTTCTGGAAATGAGCTACACAATATAGATTTCAAAGGGCAAAAAGCAAACAAGATATTCCAAAAGGTAAAGTATTTTCTTACTTCTTTTGATCTTTTGTTTTCCTGGTAATTTTTTAAGAGAAACATAACTTTGAGTACAACTAAACAATTCTCCTGTCTCTTTTACCCACCCACATTTTTAAAGCTAAACCATTAGTATTTCTTTGTATATATTTATATCCACACCCTTGCACTTTTACACATAGATATTCTCACAACTTTACTTTCTGTGTCATTTTCAGACTCTTAGAGAGAAAGTACCTCAAAGCACCCCTGAAAATAAACTCATAAGCCTGAATACATATATTTTTAGAAAACAATAAAGAAAGTTTAAGTTCCTGCCCCAAATGATTATTAGCAGTAACAAATGGCCCGTCTGTGTTCTCTTTCAGCTATAGATTGCAGTACATCTTACCAGCAGTCATTTAGTTTTGTAACACCCTGACAACGTAGTACAGTATTACCATTCCCATTTTATAGATGAGAAGAACCAAGGCAGAACGATTAAACAAGTCACCCAAAGTTATACAAGGTCTGGGGCAGAGCCAGGAATAGAATCAAAGTCTCTTGAGTCCCTGACCTTCATATTAAACACAAGATCATTCTCCCTCTGTTTCTAGTTAGAGCATTCAATTCACCCCATCTGGTGTGCATGTGTAATTTGTACCGGAGGGGTAATTCATCCCTAGAGGAGGGCAGGCGGGGCTTGCAAGGGGTGTCAGCTGTGAGCTCAAGATTTGCATAGCCTGAACATTCATTGAAATGAGAATTTCTCCCAAGGAGCGTCTCTGGAAAACACATAAAAAGGGGCAATGCAAAATTCTGTTTAGAGCTCTTCAAGCTTTAAGAAGGTGATTTTCCTCTACTGTTTTCTTCCTTTGATTGCAAAGCTAAGAATGAAGTTTATCCCTCAATAACCCCAGGCTTCATTTGCTACCTTGAGACTGTCATTTGGTGTTTGGGACAGGTGATTATTTAATGTCTTCTTCTTAACCCTGCAGGGGACAGGCTGTTGATGGTGAGTGTGTGCTGATAGAACCAATCCGTTACGTGGCCTTCATATGCTTAATTAGCCACTGCAAAACGAATGCCTCTCAGCTGTCAGTATCATCATTTGAGCTCAGCTGCCTTCCTTCCAAAGCAGCACTAAAGATTGGAGGGAAATAATTGCAATAACATTAAGGAGAACCTTAAATCATACATGTGTGTATACATGCACATACATATCTATACACAAGAATGTACGCATTGTTTGGAGATTATATAGAAGTTCCACTTCTTGCTGCAGGAAAACCTCTCAAGACACTGAGGAATTGTTTGTTAGTTAATTGACAACATAATTGATTACTGTTTTTCTTCATGGTACCAATTAGGACACAAAACTGATCTAATGTGGTGTTAGGTTGTCCTGGGAAGATTCCAAGCCAAATGGCTCAAACTCAGGAGCTTCAAATTAGGACAAGAATCCTAACTTTTTGATGCTTAATTAAAATGAAGTATTAAGCTGTTCAGATTCATCTAGAGCTAAAAATTATAAGCATGCATTGTCAGAAAGTGAACCTATTCACTGCGAATCTGAAACTTTAAAGTTTCAGCAGTTTCAAAATGTCAGTCATAGACAAACGGGACTGATTTTACTCTCTCACCAGTTTGCTCATGATTTAATCCTGTTGTCACCAAAAGCTTTCCTCCAGACTGATGTCACTGTAGGAAAGTGTGAAGAGAGTCAGGCTCAGTAGCTGTGCTTAGAGCAGAAAGCAAGATAACTTGATATGTTTTTTGGCATTACAACAAGCAAAGTGTCACTCACTTAAGTCCGCAAGTTTCACAGTCATGTTGGGCCATTTCCTGTTGAGCTTGAAGTCAATGACTGTTTTCCACATGACTTCAGTAGTCAATAGGCTCATCTTTGCTTTAATATTTTTCCTTCTCTGGTGATAAAACTGCTTCTGGTAACTTCCCATAAGGGGTCTAATCAAGCAAACTGTTATTGACAATGTGTTTTCCTGGTTTTGGCTCTCAGCAGCACTGAGCAGGAGCTGCTAGTGGACAGAGGACAGAGGAATCTCCTCTTGTCTGTGTGGAGCTGCTGAGTCCTCACCCTTCTTGCAAGCCTGCAATAGTGTCTACCTGATTCAGGTGTGTGGAGATGGGATACCTTCAGTGCACTTCAATACCTTATCACAGGCTTCAGTTTGTTATTTGACTCTGAAAAAGCTGCAGCCCATATCTTGGACAGGGCCACTCTGTGCTGGGCTAAGAACTGGTTGGAGGGCCGGGCCCAGAGAGTGGTGGTGAATGGTGCTGCATCCAGTTGGCAGCCGGTCACCAGTGGTGCCCCCAGGGATCAGTGTTGGGCCTAGTTCTGTTTAATATCTTTTTTGATGATCTGGATGAGGGGATTGAATCCACCATTCGCAAATTTGCAGATGACACCAAGTTAGGGGGGCGTGT
>JAWWLV010000100.1:65571973-65584704 GCA_035041135.1 Platyrinchus mystaceus
GGACAAGAGGGCATGGTCTCAAGCTGTGCCAGGGGAGGTTTAGGTTGGATATTAGGAAGAAATTTTTTACAGAGAGAGTGATCAGACATTGGAATGGGCTGCCCCAGGGAAGTGGTGGATTCTTAAAAACCTCCTGAGAGGTTTTTAAGATGAGACTGGATGTGGCACTTAGTGCCACGGTCTGGTAACCACGGCGGGGTTGGATCAAAAGCTGGACTTGAAGATCTCTGAGGTCTTTTCCAACTCAGTTGATTCTGTGATTCTATGATTCCTCGCCTCTAAAACAGACTTTTTGGAGACATATTATTTTTGGAGTCCAATGCCTAAATGGGTGGAGATTAAATACTCATCCCTATTTCTTCCCCACTTCTAGCCTTTCGCTGGATCAATAATTTTGCAGAGAGATCTTCACTAACCCCTTTTCAGGCATAGATTTCTTCAGAGGAGATAGAGCTACTCACATGAGTAAAGCTGAGCTGGATCAGGCCCAAATTTAGTATTAAATCCTGGCAGTTCCAGAACTGTAGCTTTAACAAGGCTTATTTGAGATGAAGGCACATTTTTCAGTGCTCATAACAGCACCAAGATTCTTATTATACAACATTTAAAAGCAATAATTTCTGCAGATTTAACCTCATAGATTTTCTAATACAATAAAATTAAATTTAAAAACCCTGAATGCAGCAGATATAACCCCTTCATGTGCAATTAGAAAATTTTAAATAGAAACTTTAATATTAACATTATTCTTTATGCCTCAATGAGTGGAATATTATTTAAATTGATATGACATAAGAGGATATAAATAATTCCTAAGTGTAGATCTAAACTAGAATTTCAGACCATATTGAAATGGCAAAACATTATCAATTCCCTATTTCCCAATTTATCATTCATTACAAGCCTGATGACACATTTTTTTCAAAGAGATTAAATTAGCATTAGAGTGCTGATAAACATTATAAATAAATACATAAAACTATTCTGAAAATCCGGTGTAATATAAAATAAATGCCTATGGTCCACCAAATTTCATCTTCTTTCTGGTAGCTGAGAAAGTGTTGCAAGCAGACACATAGTTGAGAGTGAACTGCTGTTCTCTTCACTGCAGCAAAAATGTAAACATATTAAATCCTAGCAAAGTAATTTAATTATAGACTATTCTTTATTCCAAATAAACCTATAGTTCATAATAGAGAGAATTACAATTGACATTTTTACTAAGGAAAATGAACTAAAAATATTCTCTCTGCTGCTTTGTACAAGTGAGATGAAATAGTTGTTTGCTCTCCTGCAAGGTATAAGAATAAACCTCTGAAATCACAGCAATGCATGACTAGAAAAAGCCCTATGATCCTTATATGTGTTTTATCAAAACAGTAAGGCCATCCCAAGAAGATGTATTGTGGTCCGAGTAGTTATCTTTCATTCATTTTTCTTCACAATTTCAGGATTTTCTTTTTTGGGGGGAAAGGGGGAGTAGGAGGGATGTGGGAGGGTTGTCATTTGTGGGGTGTTTTTTTACCGGGTACTTCATCAAGAAATATGTAGCTAATGAATGATATTTTGTTGTATGTGAGGATAACACATCCAGCAGGTACCAGACCTGTGTAATTTTTATGCAAAGTCACTTTTGGCTGTAGGTAATTTAGATGCTTTGTGGTGAGTAGTTTAGGGTACATATCCAACAATCCCTTGCCAAAACTCCCTGTGAATCCAGTCAGATCTGGCCTTTGCAAAGCAACATTCTATTGCTGATTCTTATGAAGCAGACAAGAAGCAAATGACAAGGGTCAGGCATTATGTAAACTTACTTTCTTCAAGATACTTAATAAGGAGGTTTATCTGAGTGAGGAAAAAAATATTTTCCCTAAACCTTCCCCCTCTGTTTTGCACAGCAGTCTTCAGCAAGCCAAAATATATTTACCTTCCCAAGACTATCAGGGCAGAATAATTAACCCATATATAGCACAGCTCAAGTCTGCTTGATACCTACAGCTATGAAATATATACAGCCTAATTTTCTCTCTGACACATGAACCTCACTTTCCTCATGCCCTCAATTCAAGGCTAAACTTTTGCTCATTTAATTTTTAAAGTTATATAACAACCCCATCTCCTGCTCAATATTATTTTTTAGTGAGAAATCTACTTTGCAAAACCATTAGAAAAACCTGCATCACATAAGAGAGGCCAGACCCAGGTCACAGTATGAGAAGGAGAGTGGAAGAAGTGCTCTCAACAGATCGTACCTTGCCAATGGTACTGCTTGATGTGATGGATAGCTTAGGTACGTGCTTCACCTCTGTGACAGTCAGTGAGGCCAGGCATGCACACAGGTGCTTAAATCCCTAATAATTACATTGCAAATTACCTACGCCTTAAACTCTTCATGAAATTATAAATGCCTGTAATTCCATGACCTTGACATCATAAATTCTTACGGGCCCCATGGCCAACTCTTCACTGAGAGTAAATTGCCAGAACGCTAATGAAGTTGATAGAGATATACTGAATGGACAGAGCTAGTGCCTCTCGGAATCTGCAAGTCAAAATAACTAAAAAAAAAATAATAAAGAAAGAAATGCCAAAATTAATCAGTAGGTTAGCTCAGGACTTTGAGGATTAACAGAAAGAAGAGAATCTCACATGGAAATGACACAGAGAGAGAGAGAAGGAAGGAGAGAAGGGCCCTGAGACTTCCTTCTGGCTGTTCTTACTTAACTATGAAGGTTAAAAAGCAAAGCATAACAAAACAAATCAAAAAACACAACACTTGCCTCCACCTAGTTTCTCCATGACTTAAATTGCAATTCAAAGATACCTTAATATTCACATTCCATAGCTTGCAGGAGGAAGAAAACTTCTCTACCTCAAGGCTTGATAGAGGTGTAATACATTTTCAGTTATAAAGCTTCATAAGAAGTCAGGCACTTTGCAGCAATAAGGACAAAATAATTTTGTTTTTTAATACATATTAAAGCTTGCAGCCTTCCCAATCTCCCTGTCAGAATAGAGCTGTTCTGCATAGAGCACTTCTCACTGCAACCAGTGGTTTCCAAAGTTTCTGTGGCAAGTGAATAACTGAAAAAATAACAAAAAAATATCCTAGAACTAACATGAACTCTGTTCTTTCTGCAGCTAAGAGTAGAATGGCAAATAAGGGGAAGTGCTTCCAGTCACACAAGCTAATCAGCCATATACTCTGAAGCATAAGATTTGATTAACCTTAGTGTGTGCATGTACAAAAGCTGCTCTGAAGGTAACTTTATTTTTCTTTTCTTCTTTCCTTTGAAGTGATAGGGCCAGCTTTTCAGTTTACCTCTGGTCACTATTTCTTATTTTGTATGATCAAGCATACAGTCTATGTAATGGCATTCATTATGCACACAGCTCTTTGAAAGCATAAAATAACTCTCCAAACCAGTCCAACCCTGCTAAGGACAGGCACAGTTTTTCCTGTTGACCAGGATGAGATTAGGAGAAATGAGCATTAGGGATTCCAAAATGTATATTGCAGCCAAAAGCTAGTTCCATAGTATATTTGGCATTGTGCTTAGCTCAAATATTAGGAAATCCATGAGCTGAACACTTAGATTTCTGAAGGCAAGCAATAGAAATGTGTTAGGCCTCAAAAAGAGTTTGGAAAACTGAGGTACATAGTCCCTCTTGGATTTCTGTAGCCATGATTACACCAAAATGTACAGCAATGTGGTGAGCCGTTCACAATGTCAACAGATCAGCAAAAAATTAATATGGTGAAACAAAAATGGTTCCAAATTCCTCTCTGTTATTTCTCCTTTCTCTGGGTTAGCTCAAAACTGTGCCAGTCCCAAAAGCCAGAATTGTTATCCCTCAACTGTGCTAAAGCAAGAAGGTTATCTTTGTTTTCACTCAAAGACTGGTATAATGTAAGTGACCTATGACTGGTTATGCACTTTAATGCTTAGACTTTGTCTTGGAGAGAGAAACACAGCCTTCTATGGTTTTACCTGTCCTAGTTTTAAGGGATCCTCATAGCTGGTTCCCATTGTACTGAGTGGATAAGTGATCATTTAATAAAATTTTGAAATGTAAATAGTTGGGAAAGGTAAGTCGCTCAGATTCCTGAATAATTGCCGCCATGGAGGGAATGAACACAGCTCTACATGCAAAGCATTCAAGGAAAAAGCCATCAGAAAGGGTTTCTCTTTTTCAAAATCATGCAAATTAGTTTCTTAGCTCTGTAGGGAGGAAGCAGAACCAGCCCCGCAGTCTGTAGGAGAAGAATAATTCTCCTAAATCCTAAACAATACCTCCATGTGATGTTGGCTGGACTGGTAGATCTAGTTCAGAATTTGAAAAAAAAAAAAAAATGGGAGGAAATAGATGGAAGTGTTATCTAAAAAAACCTGGTGGATAAAGAGCAGGTCACTTTATCCATAGCTGTCTGGGGGAGCCAGCATTACTGGCTGCCTCCTGTTCTATGTGTAGTATAATTTGCTATGAAAACTGGTGTTTTCATCCCAATAGGGAATGAATTGTAGGGAAGAGTTAGCAGGTTATTTTACTCAAACACACACAGTATGAAATGGGTTAGCTAGGGTGCCAAACTGCTCCAAAATACTTTTGTGACATGCAGTGTTGAATGGTGCAAATCAAAGAGAATTTCCACAGGCTTTTTTTTTTTATTTATTGGTTTGGTTTTGTTGGGTTTTATTTGGTTGGTTTTGTTTGTTTGTTTTTCATGGTTCATATCACTCACTCTTGCCCATTGGAATGCTTCTGCCATTGAAGCCAGCATTGTATCTGGCATCTCTCCTGCCAGCTTAGTCCATTGCACTGCACCAGACCCCTTTTCCTCTTTTAGTACATGGAACTCTTTCCTTGCTTCCTTGCATCAGGATCTCTGTGTCCCCCTTATTAGCCACTCTAACTTCTCATTCTCTTCTGTTTTACCCCTCAATCAAGGATTCTATGTGTTTGACACTGAGGATTTCAAATCCCTGTTTCCTTATTGCTGCTTTCTTCTCTTGTCCTTTTTTTCTTCCCAGGGAAAATGTTCATATCAGTAATTTCCTTTCCACCTTCCTAAGGAGGGCAGATTTCTTTAATTTCCTTCTGCCAGTTTTCCCAATCCTCACATTACCTATCCATACTGAACCTAAACTGCTCCATGTTTGCAGTCCCATTTTTGCTTCAGTCTTCACCACAATTTTTATTTATTTTTCAAACTCCATAGGCAATAATGAACCATTTTAAACTATGTTAGGAGGAAGACTATAACTGTGTTTGTAAGTGTTGACAGGAAAAAACAGAAACAGATCACAAACACAGGGCTGGCAATATCTAGTGGATACCACTTGAACAGTGAAATAAACAAACAAACAAACCCAACAACCCTCTCCTCCCAAAAACCTCAAAAAAACTAACCAACCAACCAGCCAATAATACACACACACAAAAAAAACTAAACTAAAACAACACCCACCCCCCCCAAAACAAATAAACACACCCCCTCCAAAAAAAAAAATTACAATGGCAGTGGTAAACTCTTTTTCCTTCTCCATTTTCTTTCTTCTTCCTCTGCCTCCTCCACTTTCTCCTTTTTCTTCTTTGAATATCCATTCTAATTCCATGAAGAATTAACTCAAAGCCTCATGAACTAATTGTATGTTCTATAGAAAATTATGCTGCATGACTACAAAGACTGTTTACATTTTAAACCATGTAAAGGTTTATTACAGAGTCTGATTTTAATGGCTGCCATTAATGATTTCTTTGACTGTTACAAGACTTTAGCGTCTGGAGGGCTACTGAAGTGACATGAAAATTCTTTGTCTCCTTCATCCAAAACAGTGCTTTTCCCCAAACACATTGACAGGCACAATCAAGGGGAAAAAACCAAAACAATAACCACCAACCCCCCTCCCCCGACAAACTGAGATAAGACAGATTTCTTTCTCTTTCCCTTTTTTACTGTTATCTTATTTTGTAAGACAACCTATATAATCAAAATAGCAAGAAACCGGTTTCTAAACTTCAGTTTACTTTATTAACGATTTATTAAAGTGATTTAGAGGTATAGCTCAATATTGCTTGGGAACCTCAGTCATACACCCAGATCATATGTATATGCATAGAGATAACTGTACAGTGTTCAGTCCAGCAGGTACTTCTTGTGTGCTAACCCTTAAAGCAAAAGAAGACACCTGTATTCATAAGTGATGTGCAAAATAAGTGGAAGAAATAAGTAATAAGGTTAATTTCCTGATAGCAAGCTCGATTCAATTAAAAATATTTGGATAAAAAATACTACAAAATTGCCCTTAACTAGGAACCTCAAAACTGAGAGGAGCAAGCCCAGCAGAAGGGTCTAGGGGAAGAACTCTTAACCTGATGATGGACTGGGAGCAGCTTAGCAGATACTCCTTTCCTCTAGTCTTTGTGGTTAAGGATTGTCAGTAGTCTGTTTTGCCAAGGAGTGAATAAAAAGTTTGTTACAAAAATTGTTCTTCTCTTCATTTGCTTGCCATGCCTACTCAATGAGGAATATTGTCTTTCAAACTTTATCACTCTTACAGCACACTGTCTAAGCTCTCTGCCAGAAAAAGACCTCTTTAGTTTTATCATTGTAACTTCTGTTTTTCCTTCAAAAGTGTCTGGAGTGTCCTGTCTTCAATGACTGGGCAGACTTTTAACTGTAACATGTTGGTTCCTTGTAAGTCAAATGTTGATTTGCATGGATTCTGATGTTGTCATATTGATCTTCGTCTTGTGGTCTACTCAGTGATAGGAGTCCAGTCTTGTTAAAATGATGATTGCAATCTGAATCCATCAAGGGCAGCACAAGGTGGTAAAGGATAAAGCCTGTTGGTGAAGGAAGTCCCGTGTGGTGAAGAAAGAAGGTCCATTGGTGAGCGAAGTCCAAGGTGGTGGGGGAAGACCATGTGTGTGAGAAGTTTGTGGTAGGGCGAGTCCAAGTCTGCTGGGTGAAGTCCATTGAGTGTTTTATTGGGCTTGGGCTGGGTAGAAATGCCCACAGTACCTCCCCTAGGGCAGGGAGTTTTACAACAGCTGATGTAATACTGGATCACAGGACATGTCCTGCGTCTTTGACACCCTCTAAGATGTTACAGCTGTCGATTAAGTCAGCACAGGTGGGTTCATCATGGCAGGTCAGCAGAGATGAATACCTCCAGGCCATGTCGAATGCCTCAGTGCTTTCCCTGAGGGGAGTTGCCACTACTGAGTCATTTGTATAAAGACAAAGAAACACTAAGCCTTGTGGGGTGGTTTTCCTCTTTCCTTATCTTGTTTCACACCCAGCTTGTAGCTTGAGGTGTCAGCAATACAGTCCCTCAACACGTGGGGGGCCACTCTCCTGATTGTTTGAGACAGTAGCATTTAACAACCCAATCTCTCACATGGGAGAGTGTGCAAATGAGTCTGTGGGCTATACCCTTCTTTCAGCCTTGTTTACTTCTCCTTAAACCTGAGATGACTACACTACAGTGCCACGTTTATCTTATCTGAAGTTCTTGTCAAGAGGCTTAACTCACAGTCCAATTCCCTGAAATCCAGCAGGCATATTGCGGCAGGGAGTTGGCTTCAGTGATTTTAACAACGTTTGTACCATAAAACATTTCAGTGTCTCACAATATGTTGAGAAACCAAGTAGCCTATTGTCTCAAGTGTACTTCCTCAAGAAAAGATCATTTTTATCTACATCGTTCCTGATAACAGTTAATAATTTCTTGGAGACCTCCAGTGATGGAGAGCCTTCAGCTCTTTCCTTTACTAGTGGTCCCAGAACTTCATTATCATTATCAAAAGGATTTACCTTCTTTTCTTTTTCATGAAGTGCCTCCATCCTCTTGTGTTCTTTCTGATAAACAGTTTTTTTCCTTTTTTAGAGTTTAATGTTACAGCTAAATGTTTACTTCTTCTGACTGTCTTCTCTACTGAGACTAAGCGCCTCTATGTTCACACAAAGTGAAGCCAAAAGGGCTGCAAACAAGACTCACTTCAGAATTGTTTTCTAATTCAAATGAATATAAAGGGTCCTCTCCTGTCTCAACCAGATTTTTCTGCAAAAAAATAGGTTTGTTTATGAAAGAGGTAATATAAAACCCAGCACATTTTCCTATTTTTTCTCCCTTTCCAGATTTTTATATAATAAACAAAAGCTCCCAAATAAATAATTAACAAAAAATGACTTATTTATAATCAGAAATGTTTGGCTACCAGATGGTCCAGAGTATATTTTCATATAATGGGATCTCAAGTACGGTTTTAACTCTGCGGGAACAAACAGCAGAATATTAATAAAATGTCAATTAGTTTAATTTAGTCTCATATCTATTGAATATATATATTGGCACCTACATGGTTTTAATTTCATTTTGGGATTCCAGCTGCTATTGAAGGCAGAAAAGTTTTAAACAAGTAAATTAAAAAAAATTGCAAAGACAAATAAATATGTCAAAGGATGGAAAGAAATAATTTTAAATGAAGCTGACAAGAAACTTCACTGGGAATGTAAAAACTTTTTGTGTATTTGCATGGTTAATGTCCTTGATTGTTTTCTCTCTGACATTAAAATGAAAGCCTTATACTAATTCAAAATAATTTCCAGTATTAACATGATTCTGAAGTATTTCTAAAGTCCTTTTTTTCTCCCCCTCCCCACTCCCTGTTTTCAGATTCCTGAAGATTTTTAATGCATGGGCAGATTTTTTTATAGTTTATGCAAGGCTATTTTCCTCATACTTGGTTGACTCTTTTGAAATCCATTCTTAGATCCTAGATTGAATGTCACTGGTTTATGTACTTTCCTGAACGACACTTTTGTTAAAGGCATCTCAAAGAAGTTCAACAGGTATAATAAACTCACCGTGAGTTATTCCCAAGATTGTATTTGAACCTCTCTCAAACACAAGGTGTTTGAAGGGTTAGGCTGAGAATGGGTGATGAGGGCAAATATATGAAAATGAAATTAACTTCAGCTGTTGTACTGGATCTGTCTAGGGTGGAAATAACTTTCTTCACACCAGCCTGAATAGCGCTGTTTTTTGGATTTCTGACTAAAACAGTGTTGGTAACACACCTGTGTTTTAGTTGTTGCTGAACAGGGTTTGCTGTGTCAAGGTTTTTCTTGTTTCTTACTCTGCCCTCTTGGAATGAGTAGACTGGGAATGGGCCAGAAGCAGGGAGAGATACAGCTGCAACACCTGACCCAAACTGACCAAAAGGATATTCTTTACCATGTAGCACGATGCTCAGCAACAAAAACTGCAGAGTGTGGGTGGGTTGTCTTCAAAGCCATCTGTTGCTTGGAGACTGGCAGGGCATCATTCTGGTTGTTGGAGGTGGCAATTGCCTTTGTATCACTTTGGTTTTCCCCTCTTGCCTTTTCTTGAAGCATGAGTTTTCTTATTTTTGCTAATCCTATTTTCTGCTCCATCCTGCTGGGACTGGTGTGAGTGAGAATCAGTGGGGAGTGCTTAGTTGCTGGCTCTGGTCCACCCACCACAGATGTTCATCAGTCACAGCAAGGCCTGCAAAATCCCATTGGGAAGGGAGTCAGTTCTTGATGATTAGCCAGGGCTGAACTCAAAGCTATTGTAAAAGTACTGTGAGTACCTGAGTCCACTGGGCTATATCTACCTACGGCATCAGTGTTGAGTTACAAATATTGAGTTGCAAGGACCTTTCGTTATCTGACACATGCTGGCTGTCACCAACCTGCTGCCTGGGCTCGATAAATACACGTTGCTCCTCAGAAGGACTAAGATGACCACAGCTGGAGTAGGGCTAAACTGTCGCATGCTGTGCTCTGTGCATGCCTGCTTTGATCAGAGTTCATGATGCATGGCACTGTTTTTATGGTTTGACATAATCTAGGATTCATTCCACACAAGTTCCAAAACTTACACTGAAATGTGTACTTACAAAACTTACACTGAGGTTCCCAACTATCGCTGAGGTGAGAAACATTACTATGTCAGTGTTGATTGAACTCTGAATAAAGAATACGCTCAGATCTGTGCTTAAATTACAATGCAGTCTTAACCTTAAAACTAGGAATGTCTACACAAGTAGATGTCAGAAATTACTGCACTAAAGAAAAACCCTTAAGACAGTATTTCAGGATTAGTTCATTTTCTGTCCATGCTGCAGTGTGAAGTTCAAGCCCTGGACACTTCTCTGGGAGTTCAGAAGAGAACATCCACAATGGTGTTCTATGCAGGAAAGCTCCCACATTTCAACTTAAAGTGCTATGCCAGAACAATCTAACTTTCTGTCCTTGTGGTGCTGGATGTTAGAGTTATGTAGATAGCTGCCTCCTGTCAGGTTCCATCTTTCTTTATTTTCATAGTTTTCTGTGAGGACAAAATACCCAATTTCACACTCTCTGCCTATACTAATGTCCTTTAGGGGAGGATGAAGTACGAGGCTGAACACAGCTACTGCTGCATTCTCTGAGGCAAAGCATGCACAGTACATAGATAGCTGTTAACAGAAGAGACCTTGGTCCCCTTCTTTGCTCCAACTCTTGTCTTTCCTCTCTTTCAGACATCCTGTATTTTTTGAACACCAGAATTCTTTATTTAATTTTTTTTCTTGGAACTCATATGTACTTTATCTCTAGATAAAAGCTGATGTGCTTGTACTGTTATTAAAGCCTATATAGATATTTTTTCAGGACCCAGGTTTTTACAGTGCTGCATTGCATTGGAATTACTGATGCCAATAAAATCCTGTGTTGCCAAGGGACGGTTTTGTTTATTTCTGTGATCTGGATGCTGCATACAACCCAGAACTGTCTGCAGCCACACTGGCTGTAGGAAGATAGGTTAACATTTTCTCTGACATGTAGATCGTGGAGGTTTGTTTCAATTACTATGTGTAGGATGTTCCAATGGAGAACAGAGCTCCTTTGCACTTGGCACTGTACAAACATGCAGCAAGGGATGGTACTTGCTCTGAAGAGTTTACAATAAAAATAGACAACAGAGTGGTGAGGGAAGGCTTGCTCAGAGACTTGCCTAAAGTCACACTGCAGGGAAGAGCTGGGAATAGTATCTAGGTCTCCTGACTCCCCCAAGTCTATTACGTTATTCACTAGGCCATGTTGCCTCCATTCATTTAATTCCCTCCTTTTCTTTATTCTACTGGATAATTCTACTGGACAAAATTCATCAGCACAGGTTCCCATATGCAAATAGACATCCAGTTAACTGGGGAAAAAAACCACAAAATCATCCTTCTGGAAAAACACCTTTTTTAAAAATTTGTTACAGTGTTCTTTGAATGCAGCAGACATTCAGAAAGGCAGCAACATTCATGACTTTGTCTATGGCATATTTGTACAGGGAACTTGAATGTATTTTTGCTCATCATCTTTGAAGGAATGGTAAGTTTAAGACAACACACAGCTTGACCTGTATTGGGTGCATGTGCATGTATGTTTAAGAGGAACTTGTCATCTGTGGGATAAAGGAAAAGAGTTGCATTGCGATGTAAGGAGGAGAAACATAGACGTCTTTCAATTTTTCTCATTATTGCTTTTAAATCCAGGGCATGACAAACATCAGTTTGAAGAATTTCTCTTAAGTGCAAATCTAATTGATATGGCATCTCCAGATGTCTCCTGGAATCACTCTAATCTCTTCTCTATGACTTTATTAATTTGTTTATTTATTTATTTGTTTGTTTGTTTCAAAACAGGATCAGATTTGAACAGTGTTAAGTAAAATTGCTGGGTCACATAACGTGCTTGACTACAGGGCATTTCTTATAATTCCTATGCTTTTTCTGCTTATTTAGTTATCTACAGTAGTGCAAATAAAAAATACATTCATGCATGGGTTGTTCTTTAAACTGTGGATCTTGTACAGTAGTGAGCTCAGAGAGCTGCAAATCAAGCTTCTTGAATTCTCCTCACTGGAAAAAGCTTTGTTGGTGATTTTTGCAGAGGACGTTTACAGGGGTATTTTTAATATCTACAGTAAAAAAACAATATACTTTTGTGGCATTTTCCTTGAGTTCTTCTGAATTCTGGGTAAGTAGAAGCCTGAATGTAACTAAAGCAACTTCATAGTGTTGTTCTTAAATCACTTCCTAGCAGGTGCTAAATAGACCTGTAAGAAGTGTGTGGTCACTGCTAGCAGTGAGCTTCCTTCTCATTTGACACAAGTCCCATGATTTGCAAGAGATGGTCCATAAACCTCTCTGAATGCCTTATCCCTATACTGAGTTTGAATGCTGCATTTGAGAGAGGACTCTTGTGAAGAGATTTCACCAGGAGTGAAATCTTTCTGGGGCTCAGATATTTCTCTCATATATGTGTGAGAAAAAAATCCAGGCATTTACTCTGGTGGGAAAACCTACCTATTGACCAGAATGATGATTTCACAGATATCTCATCTGATATATGAGTTCAGTCCTGTGTCTTCCCACAGTTTAGTGGTGTTCATCATGGCTAGGCTTCGCGAACAAAGATTTGGGAAGGGCTCTACCCACGCTTGCTTGAAAACACACTGATGGCTGAAAAGGCCAATGCAAGACAGACAAGTGCAGTTGCAAAAGGCACAGCAGAAAGACTCCCTGGGTGAGATCGACAAGACGTGATTCTTTTTGTGTTGTCTTTTCTCCTTGAGAGTGATCTCTGTGTGTTCTCAAAAGAAGCAGCAGCGTTAGAGATGGTGTGTCTCCAGGCCTCCTGATTGGAGGCCAGAGTAGACCAG